>VUQH01052215.1:16340-32956 GCA_015106775.1 Etroplus canarensis | reverse complement strand
ATTTGTCCCAATTTTTTTTTTTTTTTTTTTTTTTAATGTGACCCATATCTGATTTGTCCTTGACAGTTTGAACAGCCCAGATCCGATTTTTTTTTTTTTAATCAAATTCAGGCCACTTCCGTATGCGGTCCTAAATCAGATGCACATCGGATGTTTTTCAAAACGACCTCAGTCTGACCGGTCATGTCGCATTTCATCCAACTTTTCCATCATTGATGTGAGACAGATGCCATAATTCTGCGCCAGAGGAGGCGAGACACGGCAAGATCAACTGCAAACAGGGCACAAAACAGGCATGACAGACAGGCGCTAGTCAGTGGAAGTAAAGGGAAGTTTTACTCACACGCTGACATGTGTAGCATCCATAGTTCCTTTCATGAACACGGCATGCTGCGTGTGACGTCACGCTTTCTTCTGGGCCGGAGAGTGTTCACCCTGGAGTCTGATGGTGATGGTTTAAATTATAATGTGAATGACCATGCAAAAAATCAGATCTCTGCAAAAATATCGGAATTGCCTGCAGTGTGAACATGGTGTCAATGTCTTTTGTTTCAAAAGATAGGGTATAACCGTTTTCAACTCAGATACAATAAAGTGTGTATCTTTACATAGAATGGGGCTTTGAACTCAAAGTTCACACTGTTATTTTTCACGCTGAAAGGCTAGAGATGGACCTAAAGTGAAGCCAATGTGGAAACGACATACACAAGGGGCGATGCATATGGATGCAAAAAACCCAAACAAACTTCCATTCCTGTAGAAGTGTATGGGGAAATGGCCTTCAGCCCTGGCCTCTGTAAATACTTTCCTGATAACTTTATGGGCTCAGTCTCTCATTTTATGTCATACTGAAGAAACACTAAGTCTATTTTGTAAATTATATGCAGTACATTCTAAGTGTCAGAAAGAAGGATTATCAAGAGTATCCTCATTGGCTGACTTCAGACTGACATGTCATTAGCCAATGAGCATGCAGCTTCACATTTGGAGCCACCCTTAAGCTCTTCACATCCAGTTTCAAAACACCAAGATGCTGACAGTAATCTTGAGGCTTCATGATCCTTTGAGTCCCACAGGTGGGAAAATTAAGTGGGTGACATCACAGCGGCTGCTTCCATCTTTTATATTGTCTTTGAACTTTTATACTGTTATTTACAACCTTAATTGGTAGCAGACTTGTTTTTGCTACAGGTCTTCTTTTCTAATTTTCTTCTCTTAGATATGTACAGAGCCTCATTTTGATCTGCTCCAGTTTTCCTTGTTAAAGTCACTGCATTATGCTGTGGATAAAAACACAAAACTTAATGCCATCATTTCAAATTTAAAGCCCACTTGCATTTTAGTGGACCGAAACCTGTTACTAACAGTGCTTTTATTGTGAAATATTTGCAGGCATCCCATATGCATCAACAACCAGTTGTGACCAAATAGAGCAACAAAACAATGAATGAATGAATCAAAATCAGATAAAAATACTTTGGATAGTATTCCAAAACAATAAGATTGTGAAAAAAGCACAATTATAATGTTGAATTTATTAAATAAAACTGGTAGAAATTTACATTAAACATCACTGACAGGCAGGCTATATGACCAATTCATGCACCTTTGTTTTTTACAAGTCAGTATTTAGGAGTGTCCCTTAATTTGTTTGTATGAACCAAAGCCCTCAGCCTTGATCGCTCACCCAGCTTTTCATTCACTGCTGGTTTTTATTAAAAGAAATACAGTAAAGTGTGCTGATCAAAGGAGAAAGTGGGAAGTCTGCAGTTTTCAGCTATAACTGTATCCACAAACCTTCATCTGTGTTTGTGTGAGAGCATGTCACAGTGGACTAAATGTGGATCATCGTGCAGATACACAATCCTAACTGAAGAATCAACACGCTTCTGTCCTAATTCAGTCTTTTTTTTTAATTAAAGTGAGCGACAGGGGACCGCTAAAGTCAGATTGAGTGTTGGCGCGCTGCTTGTTGGACTTCATTGCCCACAAATATTTCAATTAATTTATTTTACTTTTAGCCCTTTATCCTGTTCATCAGTTACATTTTTACTCTTTCAGAAATTAAAACGAGGGTATAAAACATGTTTTTAATTGATGAGTAAAAATAGATTCATGTCTTGTTCCCTCTCTCTTCTGCAGCCTGTGTGTCATCCCACCTAAAATGAGTTTTAGCCCACAGTAACACTGAAACACAGAAACATACAGGATGTCTCTTTGTACACTTCCCCCTTTTGCTGGGTGTTATAATTAATTTTTAATTACACACATCCCACTCACATCACTGCATGAGCTTGCTTCATCCCTGTTGTTCTGTTTATTTGCAGTCACCCTGTTTTTCCCATTTTACCATCATTCTTGTTTATCATCTTTATTTGTACTTTCCTTATTCTTCTTTAAAGACGCTGTTTGTGTTTTTTTAAAAAACTTATCAGGATTTCTTCATCTCACTCACTGGGAGTGCACGTTTTTCTGTTTTAAGTTTTTTTTTCTTTTTTTTCATGCAAAATAACAAAGACTTTAGTACAACTTGCACACAGTGATCACCCAAAGTGTGGTCAAGGTCCAGGTCTTTGTTGTCATTTATGGACACTTTTCCTTTTTCACCAAAAATTGCTACTCCAGAGAGAATTGGTCTAGAGTGTAATGTTTGTAAAATGAGTGTTTGTGTGCGCCCCTCGCCCCATATGTACTTAAACTATAGGTTTATTTATGGCATAATAATGTTTTAAGCTAGGTTACGGCTGGTCAAATGGTGTGACAGAGCTGTAGCGTTGGGTCCTGGTGGGCAGTAATAGGGCAATAACCTGGTTTGTCAACATGATCAATATAACTTAATATTTTTACAAGTGAAAAACTTGAAGCTAAGTAATCTTGATATATCACTTTGCCAAACTTGAGCGATATTGTGTGCTTACCCAACTAACTAAAATAAAATGAAAATATGCAGGAAATGTCCGTAAGACAACCTGTCTCATGAGGTTTTGGTGCATCTGTTTATTGAGACCACAGGGTCTCTACGTGACTGAGAGTCAGCTGGCTTCAAAAAGTATTGTCTGTTTTGTCATTTCTGTTCTGAACATCTGAAATCTTCCCCTGACAAATATTCATCCATATTATAATAATTAATGAAATAAGAACTAACACTAAAACTTAAAAAAAGGGGAAAAATCTAAACTGAACAGTTTTCAATAGGAAAAACTAAAATGAAATGAGCAAACCCATTCTGGAAATGAACTGAAACTAGACTGAAGTGAAAACAAAAATTCAAAACAAAGTACAAATAAAATCTAATCAGAAAATACAAAACAATAATACCTCTGTTCCTTGATTTCTCAGTGGATTTTAATTCTCATTATTTTGTGCAATACAGCCAACAAGTGAAGAGAAAACTTATAACTTTCTTTATTTCACACGTTATCGTAACCTGTAAATTGGATGAGATACTGTGTCAACCTGAGCTGTCCCTCTGATGTACTCCTTTCTAATGGTGTGTTAAAAAATCTGTTACTAGATTTTGCAGAATGCTTTTTTTAACCACACAGCGCACAAAATTAATTATATTATGGCTGAATTTCTAGTGTGTAGCCTCATTCAGTATTTATGAAGCACAGCTAGATTCTCCTTTCTCTTTTTCTCCTTTTCTCAATTTTATCCTCCTCTACATCCACTCATACATTACTGTGTTTCTTCCATCTGTTTACCTATTCATACTGCTCCCTCTGTACTCATTCACCTCATGCTGCTCTCCTCGTCTTCTCCTGCTATTTACCCAACTCTATTTATAGACCTCACTGTTTCCCTCATTTCTCTCTGTCACTCACATTTCCTTTTCTCTGTCCTTTTCACTGCTTATCTCTATTCCTGATCCATTTTTTCTTCCCCTTCCCTCTTCCTCTTTTCCCCTGCCCTGAATCTATCCATTCTTTGTCATTTCCCCTCCCCTCTTCCTTGCCTCATTTATCTGCATCTCCTCTCCTTCCCCCTCCTCTCTCTTTGTCTCCTTCCCTCTCCTCTTCCACTCCAGTGTGACCCATATCTGTGGATGACATCATCCAGAGGCTCATTCATCAAAATATCTCCATTCTGCTCATAAAACCCCAGTTGTGCCAAGCATGAACTCAAGTACATAAGACATGGATGTGTTCCCTCAAGCCAGCTCTCAACACATCTTCTGAGCTCCTGCAGCTGTTCAGTTTCAACTTTTCCTGCAGCTATCATGGAGTCCACAAGTCCATAGAAAGCCCAGTTATTTGGTCCTATCCGGTTGAGTGACACCCCCATCCCAAGCGACGGAAACGTTGCTGTGAATCAGACTCAGAATCCTTTATTAATCTCAGGGGGACATTGCTTAGGGTGAAATTGCCGGGGGAGTGAGATGTTAGCTCACCAGTCCACAGGACAAAGTAGCACGAGGTCTTCTTTCTCTCTTCATGTGTTGGCAGCTTCCTCCAACATAGTATCATTTAGCCTAATGTAGCTATATTTTTCAACCAATTGTAATGGTAACACAAGACACTACTTGCCTTGGTCAAAGGCTGAATTTAAGTCTTTTCTACACACCCAGTGTACAGTTCTTCAGCTGTATCTGATTAGAAATTAACATGACATGATTTACTTTGGTTTATTTGGTACAGATAAAGTTCTGAAGAAAAACAACTTGTGGACGTTGTAGATAAGAGTTGGAAGGGCATAAAAAGACCGTTTTTATAGGTGAGATAAGATGGCCCAAGAGGGTTATTCATTTGCAAAATGTCACAGTAAAAGAAACAAACACAACATTCAGGCTGGTCAATAAAAGAAAACAAAGGAATGACAAGTGAAAAGTCTAGTGTATGATAACAGGTTCGTCTTTTCCCATACCAGCAGATATAAACTGAAGAGAGTTTCACTATATTGAGTGGTGACAGCAATAAGAGTAAACACTGTCGAAAAAGGAGAAATAAAGAGATGAAAACATCTCTTAGGCCAAATAGTAAACATTACCCTTGATGTGCTAAAGGTCCCTGGTTCGCAACCAGGAGGAAACACGAGCCAAGCTACAAGCCAGTGTACTTTAGAAAATTTTGAGTCACTACTAAAATCTCATCTTTTTACTATGACATTTAACCCCAGTTAGGCAAGCTATTTTGGCCTTTTAGCTTTTATTTTTTATTTTAATTTTACAATTTTTATATCTTTTATTATCTGTCTTATTCTGATTTTAGTTATTCTTATCACTATACTTACTTTATGTGCTAATATTTTAAATGTGTTGATTTTTATCGTTTAGTTTCCTTTTTAACTTCTGTCATCTGAGGTTGTTTTAAAATGTGCTATATAAATAAATTTGACTTGACTAGTGGCCAGAAAAATGGGAGGGTTGTATCAGAAAGGGCATCCGGCGTAAAATCTATGCTAAATCAGATATGGGGATCCATCCACTGTGGTGTCCCCTTGGGGAAAAATGGAGCAGCAGAAAGTACCTACCTACTTGCAAACTGGTGAAAACCCAGTATGGGGTCCTGAAGCCCTCCTTGAGAGGACTATTAGTGTCCCCTGTGTGTGTCTTACGCAGGTCATTGCTGCAGTAGTACTGTTTCCAGGTAGCATTAAGTAGTACATCATATGGGTAAATTTATGGTAGTTATTATTAAAACCAAAGTAAAATTTGTGGATGCATGAGAAGTGGAGAACAAAGTGTAGGTACTGGTCAGTCTACATTCCACAAGCTTTGGGTAGTGACTGAAAAAATAAAAAGATCTGAGATTCCTTCTGAGGGTGTCTGGGCTCAGCCTTAGAGATAAGGTGAGGAGCTCAGTCATTCAGGAAGAGCTGATAGTCTAGCCAGTTGAGATGCAGCGTACTAGGACACCTCATTGGTGAGGTGTTTCGGGCTTATCCTACAGGGACCCAGGGGCAGACAAAGGACAGGATGCAGAGATTGTGTGTCTCTGCTAGATTGGGAACACCTTGAGATCCTCCCCAAAAATCTGGGGACCTTGGCTGAGAAGACACTTGTCTGTTTTCCCTCTGCCACCTGGCTAAGTTATAGAAAAAGAATGGGCGAATCACTCTCTAATTCTTGCGTAGAAAGCATTGTGCTAAACAGACCCTAGTCTAATTGTTTTAAAATTGACAAAAACACAACAGTGTGAACTTTTAAAATACTGAAGAACATTTCACGTCTTCGTACCCCTGCTTACTCTTTACCCCCTTTCTTCTCCAGGTGAGCGTTTGTTTCCTCCTCCGTCAGGCCTGACCTACTCCACCTGGTTCTGTGTGGAGCGTTTCAGCGCCGCTCCTCAGGCCCACCCGGTGCGGCTTCTGACAATCGTCCGTCGGGCCAACTCCTCAGAGCAGCACTACGTGTGCCTAGCTGTGGTGCTGTCAGCCAAAGACCGCTCACTCACCGTCTCCACCAAGGAGGAGCTGCTGCAGACATACTGTGAGTTGCAGCCGTAGAATTAACATTCCTGTTTCATGATGAATGAACACATTAGAAATGTACTTTATCCTATGTGCTCCACTGCAAATACCACCTTCTGATTCAGGGTTCAACGTAACGGATGGCTCGATGGCTCACGGCCAAAAGTATTTTGGGCAAGTTTATTGGCCAGCCACTGGCTCGTTTGGGCCTGTGACGGTGTTTCCATCAATCAATTCACAAATGAGGCAAACTGGCTGAAACTGACCCTCACTAATGAAGTTCTTTTCTCATAATTAGTATTTTTCACAATAAATTACCAAAAATGACTTCATATATTTAGTTTTTTTTAAAAATATAGACTTAAAATATAAATATAAATCAGCTCATAAATAACTTTGTATTCTTATAGATTAAGCTAGCATATGAAATTAATTAAATGGGCTTTTTTGGGATAGTAACATCATAAAAGGAACCAATAAAAGACTGATGCCCTTTCTAGACCACTACACTTTGTCCTTGTTGGAAGATTCCCATTGGTGAACCATCACTGTAAAGGGGTTATTGACTCCATGAAGTCTGTTAAACTTGAGAACAGCTTGTTTAATAAACCAATTTTGAATCTTACTTAAATCTGCGGTTCATATTTGAAAAGATTCAGTCAGTTAAAGTTGAACATTTGACTGACTGAAGGCAAAATATGTCTATAACTTTGACCCGTTCTGATGTTTTTGTTTTGCTTTAAAATTGTTTGAATCTATTTGTTGTCAAAGATGTACACCCATCCAATATATATTACTAGCCAAGAAATGATTTATCGCTGAGATATTTGAATGTAGAAAATTTTCATATGGTATCTGTTAAAAATTCTGCTTCAAATGGGGGAAAAATGTTCTTTATCTCTTTCAACTAAACAAGCTTCCTCTCCAGGGATTTTACCCAGAGCTAATATATTTACTCCTGCTGGAGGCCTGTGACTCACTGATGTTGCCCCCTGCTTCTCTGTGCCTCTCTTCCCATCAAGCAGCGGATGAGTCGAGCGAAGAAGCCTCCTTCTATGAGATCCTTCCCTGCTGCGCTCGTTTCCGCTGTGGCGAGCTGATCGCTGAGGGCCAGTGGCACCACCTGGTGCTAGTCATGAGCAAAGGCATGCTGAAGAACAGCATGGCCACGCTGTACATCGACGGCCAGCTTATCAGCACTGTCAAGGTAAAATTAGAGACTCCATGATATCGTGCACACGCAACATGTCAGCAGCATCCACTTTGCACTCAGCGATAATTTACAGTCTTGTGCAGTAGGTATTTGCATATGAGTGTGCAGGTTTTGTAGGGAAGAGACTGAAGGGGTTGTTTCTGTTTGAAGTCAAATTGTAGCCCCAGTGCTATTGACCAGTCACGTGTAAAGAGGCTTTTTGTTGCATAAAGGTAATGAGTTCGAAAAGAGAGAATACATTTGTGAAAATGTAGTCTTCAACCCCTTGGCTTTTGTCTGGCAGTGATTTAGCTTGTTATTAGCTATTAATTCTTCAGGAATTCCTGAACTGGCTGCCCCAGCTATGTTTGAAATCTAAAAAAATTAGCAGATAGAAGCTAAAACAGAAAGGGGCTGCATCCTTTGATTTCACCAGACACTTATCTTTTGATTATTTAATACTTAATCCTCTACTTTATTGAATAATAGCAGCAGATGCCTGGCTGATGCTAAAAATTTAGTTCTGAAATTGAGTTTAATGAATGTTGGATTCATTGTTTATTAACTTTCAAGCAATGTGTTTGACAGACTAGTGATGTTACGCTATTGCATGGACCACATTTCTATATTAAAACAAACGTTTTATCCTGCAGTATGTCGTGTAAAAAAAAAAAAAAGGTTTTCATATCAGGCAACATTTGGGATAAGAATAGATAAGTTAGGATACCCTTTACCAATCCAAGCAAGGACATGTATTCTCTGTTTCCAACCTGTCCTTAGTATTGGGGGCAGTGGACAGCCACAATGCAGCACTCAGGGTCAAACTCCAACTTTAAACCTGTGCTTTGGTTAAGGAGCAGTAACAGGTGAATTGATCTAGCTTGTGTTGATAGTGGAAAAAACCATGAGGGTGGACCAATATACACTGTATGGACAGAAGTATTGGGTCGCCTACACATTACACGTGTAGGAGCTTTTATGACATCCTGTTCTAAATCCATAGGTATTAATTTGATTACACCCTTTGCAGCTATAACAGCTTCCAGTGAAGGCTTTCTACAACATTGTTGAGTGTGTCTGTGGGAATTTTTTGCCTGGTCATCCAGTAGAGCATTTGTGAAGTCAGACACTGGTGTTGGACAAGAGGGCCTAGCTCACAGCCTCTGTTGTAGTTCCACCCAAAGGTGTTGTATTGGGTTCTTCCACATCAAACTCATTCAAGTATGTATGAGGTCAGACACTGAGGTTGGACAACTGGGCCTGGCTTACGGTCCACGTTCTAGTCTATCCCAAATGTGTTGGATGGGATTGAGCTCGGGGCTCTCTGTGGGCCAGTCAAGTTCTTCCACACCAAACTCATCCAGCCATGCCTTTATGGCCCTTGCTTTGTGCACTGGGAAACAGTCATGCTCTAACTGAAAAGGGCCTTTCCCCAAACTGTTCCCACAAAGTTGGAAGTACAGAATTGTCCAAAATGTCTTGTTAAGCTGAAGTATTATCCCTCCTACACCAAACTTTAATGTTGGCACAGTGTAGTCAGGCAGTTAACATTCTCCTGGCATTTACCAAACTAGACTCATGCATCAGACTGCCAGATAGAGAAGTGCGATTAATCACTCCACAGAACACATTTCCACTGTTTAAGAATCCAGTTTTGGCATGCTTTATGCCACTCCATCTAGTGCTTGCCATTGTGCTTGGTGTTCGCAGCTGCTTGCCCATGACATGAACCTCCGTGTGCACAGTTTTCAAGCTGATCTTAATACCACTGAAGGTTTGGAGTTCTGCAGTTATTGTTCAGCACAGTGTTGGTGGCTTTTACGCACTATGTGCCTCAGAACTCCTCAAACTCACTTTGTAACTTTACGTGGTCTGCCACTTGATGTGGTTCCTAAATGCTCCCACTTTGCAATAATACCACAGCGTAAAACCTCTTCCAAATTAACAATGCGTATTAATCCGCAGTGGCGAGCCCTTGGTGAAGAATACAAGGGAGCAGCCGAAACGTGCACACAAAGTTGAAGGTAAAATATCCAGTAGGGAATAAATTTCACAAACAGAACATATTGCAATGGTGACATCCTATTACTGTACATCATTTGAATTCAGTGAGCTTTTTAGAATGACCCATTCCTTTACCAGGCAGACTGCATGGCTAGATGCTTGATTTTATACACCTGTTGCAATATGACTGAGTGAAACACTTGAGTTCACACATGCGACCCAATACTTTTGTCCATGTGGTATATTTTGCTGCACATAAGCACTATCATCGTCGTTACCGTCTTACATTTACTGTTATCTGTCTTTAAAGAGAGCTGCTGTATAAAACAACAGTAAGTTTGAACTCAATTTAAAACCCTAAGGGTGCTGATAATATATCACTGATATGAGCATCAGTAAGCAGGTACACAGCTTTGTCTTTTGGAGTTGAATTGAAATTAGCACATAATTAGCTCAGCAGGTTTGGAACACTGATCACAGTTTGCATTAAGACGAAGCACTGGAATATATTTCCAACCCAGGCCTTTGCACAAAAACGGATTTCATTGCTGCAGTCAGCAGACTGTGATGTGGTTTGTGGTTAAGTGACTTTAGATTCCCCTGAGATTTGACAGCAAAGTAGAGAACAGGCTCAGACCACAAGTCACAGCTTCCTTTTAACAGCACTGATGACAGCAGCTTCATTTCCTGCAGAGGAGCACGTGTAGTAAACAGCAAGCTGGTCATATGTCTCACACTTGTGGTTGTGTTTTCGTTTGTGCTTGTGATGGGTTGACAGGAAAATTCTTTCAGTGGAAGTGTGCAAGAATCTCCGGTGCCCTCTAAATAGCAAACTGCACAAAGTGTCTGCGCAGTAACAACAGCAGCGATGGCTCGATTTATAAATAATGAATAGAGCATACACTGTGCTGGTATTTTAATTCCTTCCTGCGATCAGTGCATCTGCGTCACTCACTCTTGTATAACATCGGGGTTGCACCTAGTACATCTTTTCATCATAGATTAATCTTGTGATCAATTTTATGGTCAGACAATTAAGGCTTTGTCATGAAAAGGTGAGAATTCACTCACTCTTTCTCAGAAACCTCTCAGAGTGTTATTCTGCGCCTAAATCGATATGTGCACATCAGTTGTTTAGTGTCTTTATATAAATGGGTATAAAAACTTCAGTGGACTGCTGACCCTAAGTCCAGAATAATGTAAAAAGGTATCACGCCTTGAACTTCAGAGTCAGCAAAGACAAATTAATCTCATTTTTCTTGTTTATTGGTTCACATCACAACCTTCCAGTCATTGCTAAACTGAGCTTATAAGAAATAACTGTGGTATTGGGAAGGTCACAAGAGCTGTGTGATGTTTTAGAACCAGATTTCATCTTTAGAGCAATGTTTTGGTTATACATTTACCACGTCATTAGTAATACTGTAGTGTTACTGAGTTAGACACCCGTTTGCCTTCAGAACTGCCTTAATTCTTCATGGCATAGATTCAGTGAGGTGCTGGACTCATTCCTGGGAGATTATAGTTGATATTGTCATGATTGCGTCACATATTTGCTGCATATTTGTCAACTGTACGTCCAAGATTCAAGTCTCCTAGTCCACCACATCAAAAAGGTGCTGTATTTGATTAAGATCTGGTGTCTGTAGAGGCCATTTGAGTACAGTGAACTCGTGTCATGTTTAAGAAATCAGTTTGACATATTTTGAAATTCTTGACATGGTGATTATCCTGCTTGAAGAAGCCTTCAGAAGCTGGGTACACTGTGGTCATAAAGTGATGGACATGGTCAGCAACAATAATCAGGTAGGCTGTGGTGTTTACAAGAAGCTCAGTTGGTATCAAGGGGCCTGAAGTCTGCCAAGATAATATCTCCCACACCGTTATACCACCACCACCACCGGCCTGAACCGTTGATACAAGTCAGATCCGTGCTCTAATGTTGTTTAGACCAGATTTTAACCTTGCTGTCTGAATGTGGCAACAGAATTTGATACTCATCAGGCCAGGCAATGTTTTTCAAATGTTCTGTTGTTAAATTTTGGTGAGCCTGAATTGTAGCCTCAGGTTCTTGCTCTTAGCTGACATGACCACCTGGGGTGGTCTTCTGCTGCTGTAACCCATTTATTTACAGGTTTGATGTGTTGTGCGAAGCCGTCTGGCCATTCTCCTATGACCTCTAGCACCAACAAGGCATTTTTGCCCAGAGAACTGCCTCTCACTGGATATTTTCCCTTTTCATATCATTCTCTGTAAACCCTAGAGATGGTTGTGTGGGAAAATCACTGCTCAGCTTGAACTTCAGCAGGCTGTCTTGGCCTTGTCTGCATGCCTAAGTGAATCATGTTGCATGCATGTGATTGGCTAATGAGACATTTACATTAGTGAGCAGTTGAACAGGTACCTAATAAAGTGAGGGGTGAGTGTATATCACCAATGAGGCACCAACAAGGATGGACTGGTTTAAAGCCAGTCATTGACCCTGGAAATGGGAGCACCCAATGGAAAACCTGGGTGAGACATTATTTTTAACTTACACTTTAAAAATATAACTTATGGGTGGTGTCTAATTTATTCCCCATTAAATGTCACACTGATTCACTACAAGTGACACTTTAAAATATTAAATAAATATTTGAATGAGTCAGCAAAAAAACAAACAGCCTAAAAATAAAAAATAGTGTAGAAGTTCACACATTCTACTTATAAGCGAAAGGTTCCTGGTTTGATTCCAGGTGGGGACACAAGCCTCTGTCACCTTAGAGGGTTGTGTCAGGAAGGGCATCCAGCATAAAACCTCTGCCAAATTACCGACGTGGATTAATCTGCTGTGGCGACCCCTTGGGGAGAATACAAGGGAGCAGCCGAAGGTGTGAGTGTCTGCTCAAAAGTTCCTAGGAGAGGACCACAGACCCTATGCTTAATGTGTCCCCCCAAATAACACTTGCACCTCCCAGAGCTATTGATCTATGGAGTTTTATGCTATGGAGCCTAGATTACATGCTTGGTGATTGTTCCCTGTGAAAAAGCTTTTAGGGACAAGACAAGTCAAACACTGTGTTCAAATCCTGAATCTGAATTCAGTGTGTGTACTTCACACACTGATTAATTCTCTGCTGTGATCTGAGCCAATAAGCAAGTCATCTGAGTAATCTCTCTTTGTTTTGTCTTGAGTTTGTAGTGGCCTGTCTTTTTACTTTTTTCTTAAATAAAAATGTGATGTTGCATAAACAGCTTTAAATCCTGGAATAACATGGATGTCTGTGAGGTTGAAAATGTCCTCTAAACGAAATCCCTCACTTGAGTCTTCATCTTTCCTCTTTTCTAGCTTCACTACATCCACAGTGCTCCAGGCGGCTCTGGCTCCACCAACCCTCCTGTAGTGAGCACCGTTTACGGGTACATGGGGACGCCGCCTGCCCATCGCCAGCTCTCCAGCCTGGTGTGGCGTCTCGGGCCCAGCCACTTCCTAGAGGAGGTCTTGCCTGCCACCAGCGTTGCCGCCATTTATGAGCTGGGACCCAATTATGTGGGCAGCTTTCAAGCTGTCTACCTCCCCTGTGAGTGGTCCTCCTCAGCTCACCTTGCCTGCTTTTTACCAGCTGCTAATTCTTTGCCACGTCTTGCTTTGCCTTAAAGCTTCTTCTTTCATCCATATATTTTTCCACTTGTTTTTACCCACTCCATTTGATCCTTTCTTGCCAGGTAAGGACTCAAAGACGGAGGTAGCACCGGCCTCTCCAGTGGCGTTGGTACCTGAGGAAAAGGTGTCCTTCAGTCTCTATGCACTGTCTGTCTCGACTCTCACTGTGGCCAAAATCAGGAAAGTCTACAACAAACTGGACAGCAAAGCCATCGCCAAACAGGTCAGGCACACAGCTTCTCAGGGCAATGAAAATCATTACATTAAGTGTTTTTATCAGAGTCACTGCACAGGGTTTTTGTCAGATATACTATAGGAGTTTGATTTAAAGACTCTGTAACCTCTATCATAGTAACATTGAAGACATAACTGTAAATTTGCGTCCTTTTTATCAGAGTGCCAACAACTATATGGCTCATGTTCAAGTGTTCAGCTAAGCTTACTGACTGACATTACATCACTCTGGCTGATGTAACCGACTGAAAAAGAAATGTCTCTGTTCCCTCTGCTTCAAATCAGAGTGTGATGGCGTGTTTACCCTTAGTAAAAGTGCAAAGTTGGCAGACAGAAAAGGCTTAAATTATAAATGAAAACCCACCCAAAAATTCTACTGAGATCCCTGTTCTTCAGTTTGTATTTAGAAATGTGAACACACAGATTCCAGGTATGGATTTAGGACAGTTTAAGGAAGATCACGGTATTTTCCACATTTGTCATTTTTCACAGTAGAAAAATAGTCTGCTTCCGATGACTTCGCATCAGGGCCGGGTTTAAAGGGGGCCCTGGCATGGCACTGACCCTCCTTGAGATTGATTGTGCAAAATGAATCTGTAAACTACAGACAAATGATGAGAAACACTGTTATTTACTTGTACAACTCAGTAAAATTAAACATATTTACCGTTGTTACCGGATTAAATTTTACTAGCTCCACTAACTGCACTTAAATCTTGTGCATCGATGTGACTGATAATATAACTAAGGTGCAGCTGTGTCTCCTAATGCCTGCTCATAGAGGCAGAAGATCTGTGAACATTCAAATAGTTATAATTCATTCAATCAGCGCTTTTGTTTCATTTTTATTTTTGGTCAATTTTTACGGTTTCCCATGAGCCCCTCCTGACTGGTTGGTGGAGCCCCAAGTGCCACCCCATTAAAAAACATCCTGGAAGCAGCCCTGCTTCACATTACTTGAAATATTCCACTAAAATACTGAAATAATGTGAAGGATCCTGGATAGAGTATGAAGGAGGCAGATGATGAAGCCCACCCACTTGTGATACGTCCACAGAGCTATTAGCTGCACTGTTCACGTATCAGCACACCCCGACACATGCAACCCTGTCCTGTATTCTCTAAAACAGTTTAGGGCTGCAGTGCATGTGTAAAAATATATTCAAAAGTCAGTTTTTGTCAACAGAAAAGCTCATGTCTGTCACATTTAAATGGTGCATTTAAACTAACACGCCATCCCACCAACAGTGTGTGTTGGAGCGCTCACTTGGCGTCCTTATCGCTCTCTCCCTACTTGTCAAGTTATTTCCCAGCCTGCCTGTCTCTCTCCCTCTCCTACAGTCACAAGACATGAACTGCAAAAAAAGTGCAGAGGTAGCATTTCTGCTGCTAGGCCTTTCACAGAACAGGAAGAGACTCACTTATTGTGCCAGCAGTTAAGAAAATAAGTCAGTGCATTTTCATGCAGCATTATCGCCGCCTACTTAACGAAACTAAAAATTACAGTAAGTGTTTTTCACACCCTTTCCACTTGCTAAGCTATCCATAAATATCTGTCTATAAATACAGAATTATTCCAAACACCAGCATCGGCTGTTGCTGCTTTTTTGCCAGCTTGATTTCAGTGAAATAATCTTTTATGTCATTTTAGCTCACTAAATAGAAGTTTTTGATCAGATGTAGTGCAAGAGTAGTTTGTAACCCAAAAATGTTTCTGATGAAAAAATATACCCAAAGCAAAGCGTCTTTATTGCTCCCTGCTGACTGGCTGCAATATAGGTCCGAAGTCCCGCCCCCTCCATGTTAGTGGAGGTCAAAATACAATGAAATAGTTTACCTCAGATAAATTTTTCTCCAAGATTGTTTCATTTTAAGTAGTTCTTATCAGGCTGATTTGATTTCTCATGAGTCAGTTTTGAATTAGTAATTTAATGCTGTAAAATTGGGGCGTAACCTCATTCACCCGAATCATCTCTGACTGCAGATCTGGAGTCTGTTCAGGATGTATAAGTGGGACCTAGACTCTGGTTGCAAAATTGCAAGATGGCACTTCTCTTAAAGTCCTGCCAAAGCATTTCGATCAGGTCGATATCTGAACTTTGACGGGGCCGTTGCAAATCATGGTTCTTTTTCAGCCGTTCTGTTTTGCATTTGCTGCTGTGCTTGGGATCTTTGTCCTGTTGCATGACCAGTTTCAAGCTCTAGCTGTTAGGCAGATGGCCTCAAATTAGACTAGAATACTTTGGTATACAGACGAGTTTGTGGTTGACTCAGTGACTGCAAGGTGCCCAGATCCCATAGCTGCAAAACAAGCCCAAATCATCACCCCTCCACCACTGTGCTTGACAGTTGGTATGAGGTGTTTGTGCTGAAGAACTCCCTTAAAACAGGAAGAGACCTCTGACAGAACCAGGCTCAGGGAGGAGCAGTTAAGGGATGGTTCAGGGTCACCCAATCCGGCCCTAACTATTGATAGATAGGTTGATTTATTTCAGTCTGTACAACATTTGCTCAAAATATAAACAAGGGAGAAACAACAAAAACTCAAATAATAAAGTCAAAATCATTATATAGTCAATTGACTAGCAAGGAATTTCTTCTAAAAAATATCATATTAACCTAAATAAATCATAGTTAAATAAAACACAACACAAATCACTTATCTCCTGAATCCATCTTCCTTTGCTTAAGTTTCTTTTTAAATTTTTAGCCCTTTTTGTACTGGTATAATACATTATTTTTAAATCTTTGTCTAAAGGTGTTACAACTATTCCACAAATTCACCACTTTAACAGAAGCACCGTGCATTTTTTCATTAGTCCTTGCTGAAGTTTTTTTAAGCATAAATATTTCTCTTAAACCATGTTGACTCTCTCTTCTTATAAACAGTCTTTGGATACTTTCGGGTGATGATTGGTTTGCTTCACAATACGTAATTATAACTATAATCTTTATCAAAAAGGAAAGTGTGAAGCCTAATCTTCAAAGTAGAGAGAGTGTCTGTATCCTGCATACAAACTGGGAGCTGGTTCCACAGAAGATAATTCAAGGCTCTGCCTCCCTTTTTTTTTTTTTTTTTTTGAAAAACTTTAGTAACCACAAAATAAGCCTGCAGTCTGAGAGAAAAGGGCTCTA
>VUQH01052215.1:0-16320 GCA_015106775.1 Etroplus canarensis | reverse complement strand
AAAATAAGCCTGCAGTCTGAGAGAAAAGGGCTCTATTGAGAAAATATGGTCTTTAAGATAGGCTGGTGCCTGTTCATTAAAGCATTTGTAAGTGAGGAGAAAGATTTTAAATTCAGATAATAATGAAATACGTAGCCAAGCCTAGAATGCATGACCTAGTTTTTCTGTTGGAACTGTTAAACATAAACTGATTTCTCTGTTGAACTACTTCTTCAGCTTGCCGTGTCCTCTCACGAAAATGCCACGCCAGTAAAGCTGATTCATAATGCTGCTGGTCACCTCAACGGGCCCGCACGAACCATAGGAGCTGCTGTCATTGGCTATTTAGGTAAGCCAAGTCTGTGTGATGACTCAGAGTGTCAGCAACAAACATGGTTCTCTAGCGTAACTCCACATCTGCTCGTCGAATTTAAAAACACAACTGCTTGTCTTTCTCACTACTTCAGGTGTCCGTGCTTTTGTGCCCAAACCTGTGGCCACAAATCTGCAGTATGTCGGAGGGGCGGCGGCCATATTGGGTTTGGTTGCCATGGCGTCAGATGTGGAGGGGCTGTATGCGGCTGTCAAAGCTTTAGTGTGTGTTGTAAAAAGCAACCCACTGGCCAGTAAGGAAATGGAGCGCATCAAAGGCTACCAGGTGAGACGCAATTTACGTGAGGTCCGTCACATGAAATGTTATTTCAAAATGGTCTGTGTGCTTGCTATGGCTAAAAATTGCCAAAAAATTTAACCTCAATTACATTTTAGATGGATTTACAGCTTCTCCTTAATTTTTTTTGGCATTGGTGGCTTCATGTACTCTAGATGCCTCGATTTTTACTAAAAGATTCTTAAAAGATGGATTTCATTGCATCATCATTATGTGTGCCATCTAAACAGACATACTTCTCTTGCTTCCGCCTTTAAAATTGAAATGAGAGATAGCTATATCTTAAAGAGTTAAAAAAATAAACCTACTTCCCAGTTCTCAGCCCTCTTCAAGAGTACTACCCTGTAAACAACCAAGGTAAGCACTTACTGGTCACTTTATTAGGTACACAGTTTGACTTCAGAACTGCCTTAATTCTTTGTGGCATAGATTCACCAAGGTGCTGGAAACATTCCTCAGAGACTTTGGTACATATTGACATGACAGCATCCCAAAGGTATTGGGTTGAGATCAGGTGACTGTGGAGACCGTTTGAGTGCTGAACTCATTTTCATGTTCAAGAAACCAGTTTGAGATGATTTGCAGAGATTTTGTGACCTGGTGCGTTACATTGCCGGAAGCAGCCATTAAAAATGAGTACAGTGTGGTCATAAAAGGCTGGACACGGTCAGCAACAATACTCAGGTAGGCTGTGGCATGTAAACGATCCTAAATTGGTATTAAGGGGCCCGGAGTGTGCCAAGAAAATATTAGGATATGCCGATTTGCTCCACAGTCTAATTGTCTTATCATCCCCCTGTGACACTGCCAGTGAGTGATAGCATCACTGTGAGGCAAAGAGGGTGATGTTCACATATTATGGTAGCACTGACCACCCTCCATAATGCATAATGTATGGCCCAACGGCCTAAAAAACTCTATACGTGAGAGAGAGACAATTTTTACCATTATTAGTTAAGAAGTAACTGGATAAATATCAGCTGTTTAGCTAAAATGGTAAAAAGCGATAATATTTGCTGGCTCTTGACTTTTTTACCTAAAATCTATAGGTCTACCATATCAAGTTATTTATATGTAAAATAGTTGACCCATGTCTCTGATTGATGTATAAAACTTGACTTTAAGAAACTTGCAAAACAAAAAGCAGACATTTCACCTTTGCATCAAACACAATGAACAAGAAAA
Source organism: Etroplus canarensis (assembly GCA_015106775.1). Taxonomy (NCBI): domain Eukaryota; kingdom Metazoa; phylum Chordata; class Actinopteri; order Cichliformes; family Cichlidae; genus Etroplus; species Etroplus canarensis. The sequence continues at coordinate 14,486 of VUQH01052215.1, read as the reverse complement.
ATCAACTTTATCAGCACTAGGTGCTGCAGCAGCATGACAGCAGGGAAGAAAAAAACATCAAATCTTTAATCACGTTTGGATTTTAAAGGCTCATGTCCAAACATGTGCTTTTAACTTTTCTGCTTTCAATTGTGCCCGAGTGATGTTCATGCTATTTTCCTGTGTCCAAAATCCTCACACCATATTCTCTCTGTCACCTAACATAAGACACAGTTTGTCATTTCAACATGATGGATTTTGTTGTTTTTTTGTTTTGTTTTTTTGTCTCACTAAGCACCTATTACTTTAATGTGAATGGGACTCCAGACTCAGTTTACTAATCAAAGGAAAAGTTTAAATTTGTAAAATCCTTAAGTCCCCTGACTTGAATACAGTTAACTATGATGATTACAATGCTTTTGTTTTGTCTTTCCCTTCAGTTGCTAGCTATGCTGCTAAAGAAGAAGCGCTCGCTGCTCAACAGTCATATCCTCCACCTCACCTTCTCTCTGGTGGGAACAGTCGACAGCGGCCATGAGACCTCCATTATCCCCAACTCCACTGCCTTTCAGGACCTGCTGTGTGACTTTGAGGTGGGTGTTTACATTGCAAAGGGACCACTTTGCGAATAAATGCCAAATGCAGTTAGGCACACTAAAATAAGGACGAAGGAAGTTTTTCAGGCTTTACAGCCATAAGAATCTCTTAAATCCCTCTCTCTGGCTGATGAAACGGTGGGATTTGCAGGTGTATTTTTGGATTTGCTGGCCACTGTGTGACCAAAAGAGAAAAAGTTTTAGGCTGCTGTTGAAAGTCTTAAGGAACTGGGCCACTCTGTGCCAGTGGTTTGCTCTGCTAAGCAGAACGTGTGTGGCAAGGGTCTCAGTCTGCACCGTCTGCTCCTCAGGTTTGGCTCCACGCTCCCTACGAGCTCCATCTGTCTCTGTTCGAGCACTTCATTGAACTGCTGACAGAATCCAGGCAAGTGTCAAAAGTTAATTTCCCTGAATAAAAAACAGATCAAACAAAGAATAATTTAAATTTATTTTCTCTGTAATTTCTATTTGGCACCATAATTCTCTTTTTAATGTCAAAGAAGCTAAGTGTGCGTTCCACTGACTGTGTTGAACAGTGAGGCGGCTAAAAATGCCAAACTGCTGAGGGAGTTTCAGCTCATCCCACGATTGCTGCTCACCCTGAGGGACACCACGCTGTCCCAGCCCACTGTTGCCGCCATCAGCAATGTTCTCAGTCTACTGCTGCAAGGCTTCCCCAACCCGTATGACCTGCTGCGGTAAGAACGCACTCATATGTAACTATAGACATAAAGTGGACATTGTTAATTTGCATGACAACAGCATAAGTTATTTGACTGTCCTCACAGGTTCGGCCAGTTCATCTCCTCTACTCTTCCCACATTTGCTGTGTGTGAGAAGTTTGTTGTCATGGAAATCAGTAACGAGGAGAAGATCGACGGAGGTATTAGTTAATTGTTTATGTGGCCAAATGTTCATCTGATTTCTGGCACGTCTGGAAAGTGTGTTGTCAGTGCAAGACTATTTTCTGCCCCGAATAGCTGTTACGAACTGTTTCGTGTGTCTGCAGGCAATGATGATGATTTTGGCGGCCTCCTGTCAGCCAACCTCATTCTGCTGAGAAATCGACTGCTGGACAACCTTCTTAGGCTGCTTTTCACCACAAAAGAGAAGTGCACAGTGAACGCACAGTAAGACAGCACTCTTTAACATTGACTTTGTATAATAAAACAACTTGTTTTGGTTTTGAATCTTTGATTCTAGCCACATCCATGTCAATTGTTTGGAGCCAGAAGAAGCTATATGAGATCAAGAGTGTGGAGTGGGATGCATCCATTCATTCGTTTTCTGAACCGTCCCGTTCAGGGTCACGTCATCAGTGTGTCACAGAGAGGCAGATTGATGACATGACCCTTTAACACCTACAGCCAATTTAGAATTGCCACTTAACATAGCATGTCTGTGCCACTGGGAGCTGAATTTATCAGCTAATGCTCACTAGCTTGGTTAGTAAGGTACATCCATCAACAGTATGGGTGCAAAACAGACACAGATATCTGCTTATTATTGCTAATGAACATAGTAATTAAACACTGGAGTTTCACTCAGGAGCACAGACTTCTGGGATGGGCTCTTTCTACACTTAACCACACATCAAGCTACATGATTTTTGATTCCATTAAAAAGTTCCAAAAGAAAAAGGTCCAGTTCAGTGACTCAGCAGAGGGGAACTGCTGCTAGCTCCTGGTCACACCTCTAACTTTGATAACTTAAACAGGTTTTATTTTTAAGAAAGTCACACCCATACAGTTGTAATGAAGGGGAAAATTAGCTATACAGTCCATTTATGTGCGAGAAATAGAAATAAAAAACATTGGAATTGTACAATACAGCATACAACTTAATGAGGAGTGCGTAAAATACACATTCTACAACGTACTCCATCCACACAATCAATGACCGACTGATTTAATTAAATAAAATGTCTAACATATAGAATGAAATAAAGATGTGCAGTATTTCATCTTAAGCAGAGTTCATAAAATGCTGTGTAAGTAGCAGTAGTGAAATGTGACTTTTGCAGAGAGTTCTGTGCAGAGATGGCCCTGGGAGAAAACTGTCTCTAAATTTGGATGTGCGTGTTTTTGCAGACTGGTAACGCTTTTTTGAGGCCAGCAGCTGAGACGCTTCATTCTGACATATATTTCTTCTGTAAAGTTGGAAGCGTACACAGTGTGAAAGACGGGCACGGCTTCTTAGACTGAAAAGTAAAGCCAGCGTGCAAGTGTCTGAAATCAGCATTTTGTTTTATGGCCAGCTGGGAGCAACTCCTCCAAAACAAGATTTACAGGTCCTGGACTTGGTTGCTCTGTTACAGCAGTGAACCATCTTTCCAGATGACTTCATGGTTTCAGTCTCTAGTCTCAGTTTATAGTTAATACAACATCCTAAGAGTCAGAAATGAGGATTATCCGGGATATTTTCATTAACCAACTTGTCATTCACACACGGCATTTGCCAATCAGCATGAGTTGTCAGATCAGATTCCCCACTCGTGCTGTTATAAAGTCTATGCTTCAGAGTCAGTTCCATGCGTCCACTTGACAAACTGCAACCTTCAAACTGAGCTCTCTGGCTTGTCCTTGTTGACTTCATTTTTAGCTCATCCGGCTAAAGGACCGGTGGGCTAATGCCACGGCACAGCATCTGTTGTCCGTCTGTCTGTCCGTCTGTCCGTCCATCCACAAATCACAAAAATTACTACTCCTCCTAGAGTATTGGTCAGATTTGAGTGAAAATGGCACCAAATAATCACCTAGTTGTGCCCAAATGGTGCTCAAGGTCACATTTGTCATTTTTGTGGGTGCCTTTCCCATTTTTACAGGAATTGGATGATTATGTTCATAAAATGAGTATTCATGTGTGTTCCTCTGCCTGATGTCTTAAGCTCGTATAGGGCTGGTCAGGAATCGTCTTGGATACGACTGCCTGTGAGCTGCCTCGACTTCTCAGCGGATTTTAAAACTTACCGCTTTCTTGCTCTACTTCACACGTTACAATAACCTGAGAACTGTGATTGAGCTTTAGCCAGATCAGCAACATCAGTGACATTCTGGTTTAGCCCTTGCCACTTGCTCTTGCTTTATCTGGCTTTCCTGGCAGCTTTGACTTTAAAAGGCAAGCAGTCCATTAATATTGGGAAAATGTGAATAATCAATCATAAAAGTACCAAACAATGTTACTCTTCTTGGCTCTTTTAAAGACTTCTATCATTAAAAAGCTATTTGACTCTACATAAAACATTTCCAGTTTTGATAGGAATATGGCTCAACTTCATTCTAATAATGGCAAAATGCCTACTGGCTTGCACAGATGGAGATTATAATGGCACTGTTTGATATAATCTAACATCATAATGAACAGGCTGTAATAGAAATGCTGATAAAGTATTTAAAGTGTCGTAAAAATAAACTGGTATTTAAAGTAGAAAGTAACACTAACCTACACAACTTTCTGTCCCTGCAGGGCGTGTGAGGAGCTGGTGCGAACGCTGGGCTTTGATTGGCTCCTGATGTTCATGGAAGAACATCTCCACTCCAGCACGGTGACGGCAGCTCTGTGGATCCTGGTGGTGCTGCTCTCCAACCAGTCTATCCTCAACCGCTTCAAAGAGGGCCTGAGCGGCGGAGGCTGGCTGGACCACACCGACGCCGTTTTGACCAATAAGATCGGCACAGTGCTGGGTGAGTGCAGCAGACTGGAGTCAATACATATCTTTCAAGTATGCGTGCATATGTTGGCTCCGTTTTGACCAATAAGATCGGCACAGTGCTGGGTGAGTGCAGCAGACTGGAGTCAATACATATCTTTCAAGTATGCGTGCATATGTTGGCTCCATGTGTTGGTGTGTGGATAAATAACTTAAGAAATTTCACATCTTTAATCATCCCTTCTCACAACAATCACAAGCATGCAGTCATAACTTCCAGTGTAAATACTGTATGTTGCAACATGGCTCAGCAGATGCCCCTCCTCAGTCTGGCAACGCTTTCCGTCGGAGTTGGCCTTCATTCAGTAAGCAGAAAGCTGCACAGTTTGTGCGCCGCACAGCCAAGGGTTGGTCCTCTCATTTTTTGCCCTCCTGCTCTCCCCCTGCTGCTGCCAGCAGTCCCTACTGAGCTCAGTGGTTTTCAACCTCCTCACTGTTTTCATTTTTCTAGCTCTTCCTGACTCAACATAAAATTATTTCAGATGTTGATACTTAAATATATAAATTGGATCAAAGTATGTACCGTAGTTTGGAGCCCGTGTGGTAGAAATCTGAGGGGAAAAAAACACAAATTTGCAGATTAAATGTATTTTTTCAATTATTCTTGCCACCTTCTAGGTTGAGAACCATTGCTTTAGCTTTGGAAACTCCTCCCCAGTACTCTAATAGAATGAATGCTATTAGGTTGAAGCCCGTAGTTTTATTCAGATTTGGAGTCAGTTTTTTTGGCTTTAATTATTTTTGTTAGTGTACAGTTCAGTTGAATGATCCTGCATTATTACTGCAGCCACCTCCTTCATAGTTTTCCACCATTAAACCCTTAACCAGGTGCCACGCCTGTATTCAGAGTTGCCTGTAGCTGCGGTCGTCAGTGATTACACTAATGCGATCGGTTTTTCTTCATACATAACTTTCGCTCTCACCGTCCTCTTTAGGCTTCAACGTGGGTCGCAGTGCCGGCGGGCGCTCCACTTTGCGGGAGATCAACCGGGATGCTTGCCATTTCCCAGGATTCCCTGTTCTGCAAACACTGCTGCCCAAACACACCAACGTGCCCGAGCTCTACTTCCTGCTCATGGCTCTCTTCCTGCAGCAGCCTGTCACAGAGCTACCAGACAGCCTGCAGGTACATGTTAGTATACCCAGTCTCTTCTTTAACAATAAGTAAACTAGTTTATTAGCTTCTGTACTTAAAGTAAACCTACTCTGCTCATTTCCAACTCCTCAGTTTTATTCTTGGCCTGTTTAGGGCAGCTTTGCATGATTCACAGTTCGACATAATCCATATTTATACGATATTGGGCCTTAGTGCAGCTCCTCAGTTCAGTCGCTCTGAAATAAGTTGTTTTTGCTTCTCTCCCTTTAAGGCCTCCCTCTCTTTTGTTTTCAAAAGTTTGCTGGTGTGGCCCATAGCCTATAGTTTTTACTGCTAGACATAAGGTTTATAGAACCAAGAGTAGAACGAAATTTAGCTTTTAGACCAGTCTGAAGCCCAAGCTTTTAGCTCGCAGTACGTAAGCTGAATAAGGAAGAGCATAATAGGCTCACTTTAAAGCTTGAATTTTTTAAAAAAAAGAATGACAGAATAAAATTAATAATTGCAAATGTGGATTTCTTTGATTAGATTTGCATGCTGATTAAACTCTAGTTTGTATATGTCTAAGTGACTGTATATTACCCCAGTGTGTGTGTGTGTGTTTGCTCTCTCAGTTTGACCTGGACTCCATCTGGACGTTCATCTTTGGCATGCCGGCCTCCAGCGGGACGGTGGTGAGCTCCATCCACAGTGTTTGTACTGAGGCTGCTTTCCTGCTGCTGGCCATGCTGCGCAGCATGCTCAACCTGGTGAGAAACCCTTGGAGCTGCGCTGCTCAAAAAAAATTAAGGGAACACGTTACAGTATAACACAAAGTCAATTAAACTTTAGGGATCTCTATCTGTCCAGTTAGGAAGTGTAAACCATTATGAATCCATTTTTATCTGCTTTGGTGCCAAAAAAATAACAAAAGGTGCACTGGAGAGGCAACAGCAAGGCAACCCCCAAAAAGGGAATGGTTTATCAGGTGGTAGCCACAGACCATTGCTCTTTCCTTATCTCTCATAACTGTTTTTTCTCTAGTTTTGCTTTTTCCTAGCATCCTACTCACTGCTGGTAGCATGAGCAGGTACCTACAGCCCACTCAGGTTGCACAGTTAGCCCAGCTCCTCCTTGGTGTTGCAAGAAGGTTTGCTGTGTCTCTCAACGCAGTCTCAAGAGATTGGAGGTGATACCAGGAGAAGAGCCACGATGAAAGGAGAGCTGCTCAGGGCCATAGAAGGGCATAACCAGTAGCGGGACTGGTATCTGCTCCTTTCTGCAAGGAGAAGCAGGAAGAACGCTGCCAGAGCCCTAGAAAATGATCTCTAGCGGGTCACTCACGTGCATATTTCTGACCATACTGCCAGAAAATGTATTCATGAGGGTGGAGCCCAGCTCGATTGGCATTTGCCATCACCAGAACTGGCAGGTCTGCCACTGGCCCTTTGGTGAATGTTATGCTGCCTGCAACGTTAACCAGCATACCAATTTGGCAGTGGGTCAGTGATGGTCTGTGGCAGCGTATCCTTCATGCATTAGCCAACAGTACCCTGCTGTGGCGTACCAGGATGAAATCCTCATTTCCTCTATCAGACCATACGCCGGGTTCCTCCTGGTGCAGAATTATGCCCAGCTTCATGTGGCCAGAGTGTGTAGGCACTTCTGGATGTCAGTGGCATTGATGCTGTTTACTGACCTTCACGTTCCCAGACCAATTGAGAATTTCTGGAATGTTATATATTGGTGCAGCTGCCTTCACCAATAGTGCTACGGGCTGTCCAGGAGCTCATCGATGCCTTGATCAAGGTCTAGAAGGAGATCCCACAGGGACACCATCCACTGTCTCATCAGGAGCATGCCCAGACGTTGTCCTGAGTGTATGCAGACATGTGGAGGGTCATACACACTACTTAGCCACGTTATGACACAAGCTGGATCAGCCTAGGATTTCAGTTTTTAACTTTGACTTTTGATGAGATTTGGAACCCAATCCTCAAAGGGTTTTAAGATTTTGGTTTCCACTGATGGTTGTTCCATCATTTTGTTAAAAAAAATGTTACACAGTGTATTCAAGTAAAGGTTTTCAATATTTAATTCATCAAAATCCATTGTGTGATGCAAGTTCCCCTAAATTTTCTTGACTAATATGTTTTTGTATGTATCTTAATTGTTACTTCTAATTATAAGGGCTTAACATGAGTAAATGGGAAGAAAGCAAACATATTTAAAAAGTGATCAAATAAACAGAAAAATGGAGTCCAAATAAGTTTAGCATCATCCAATTTTCTCTACAATAGCAGATGCTCTAAGTAAGTGTTTCACTAGTGTAGTTTGCCAAACATGCAATATTAATTAGGAATTATGGCTGCCAAATTTTACAAAACAAGCTTTTTATCTGAAATAAATTATTTTTCTGAGTAAAGATGAAGGAATGTTGTACAGCCACTTATACCTCCACACTATAGACTGTTGTAAAGATTTTAATCCATAAAGCTTCTGGGGTAATCGTTGAATCACTTCACCATAATTTGCCAATTAAACTTAAAACCTTGCTCCCAAAGGAAGGTTTCTTGTGATCTTTTTAAGTGGTTCTTATGAAGGAACAGATCAGCCTGGGTTCTCTAAAGGTGCCTTTTTCATCTCCAGCAAAAATGACTCCCCACGTACAGTGTGCTCCTCGTTCCCCACATGCTTAAAAATGAGACTGGACCTCCTGTGGGTTCTGTGTCAATAACTGCTTTTAGAGGATTTTTCTTTTATTTGCACCAGCCTGAGATTTGAACTGTTAACCTGGTTCCACTGCTGCTGAGATTTTTAATGGAAATGCTTCTTTGTCTCTCCTTGCAGCCTTGGCAGTCAGAGGAGGAAGGTTCCTGGCTCAGGGAGTACCCAGTAACCCTCATGCAGTTCTTTAGGTATCTTTACCACAATGTGCCCGACCTTGGACCAATGTGGCACAGCCCTGAGTTCCTTTGTGCCCTGGCAGCCACTGTCTTCCCATTTAACATCAGGCCCTATTCTGAGATGGTATGTATGGCCTTTATTTGTTCACTTAAATGACTCTTAATAAAAATTACAATCTGCACAAGAGAATAAGCTGCAGTAAAACTCTAATCTTTACTGGTGACCTGAAATTACTGCAGCAACTTCAATAGTGTTTCACCTTCCTCTGTACAAATTTCTTGTCTTCAATTTCCAGTAATCGTAGATATTGATTTGTAATCCTATCAATGTGCAGCAGATATACTGTAAATATCCCCTTCAGGGGCAATAAAACTAACTTATTGCCCTCCTGAGCCATGGACACTCTTATCTTGCCAAGATTTATTTCTTTCCCTCGGAGTGAAAAGTACTGCAGTGTGCCTAACCTTTGAATTAACCTGTATGTGAGTAAAAACTTTCTCACAGCAGCAAAAACTTGGAGGAAAGAAAGCTCTGTTGTGGGACTGAAAAATTGCCGATTTCCCTCTATCCACTGTAGGTCAGTGATTTGGACGACGAAGCGAGTTCTCCCACCGAGGAGTTCAAGGCCTTCGCTGGGGACTCTGGTATGAACCGCAGCCAGTCTGAATACTGCAATGTGGGCTCCAAGACATCCCTGACCAACCACCCAGCCAAAAAATATGTCTTTGACTTCATGAGGGTTCTCATCATGGACAATCTCTGCATGACCCCTGCTAGCAAGCAGACACCCATCATCGATATGCTCCTGGAGGTAAGGAGGTGCAGAAGAATGGTGTAGCCTGACTAAAACCAGTTGGAAGTACAGGCTTGGATCTTTTGCACTGACTCTAATTAACAGGTTATTAGCATATGTGACTATGTGTACTTTAACCCATAAAAACACAGACCCATTTTTCCTTAGGGACTTTATAAGTCAAGGTCAAGCATGAGGCTTTATTAGGAAAAATGTGGAACATTTAGTGTTTGTTACACATGTGCCACCATGGGCTCTTACGGGTTAAATCATCTTTAATTAAGACATAAGCTTATTTTCCCCATTGATGAGTAAAAGCCAGTAGTTCTATTTTTGAAGAGCAGCTAATGTGGGACACTGCCTGAATTTATGACAACAAACCTGCATACTCTGACACTGCAGTTGCTTAGTTTTCTTTTTCCTCTATATTTTAGGCTTCTCCAGAGCGCTCCACAAGAACTCAGCAGAAGGAGTTTCAGTCCAACATCCTGGACGGGGTCATGGAGCATCTTCTGGCTGCCGATGTCCTTCTAGGTCAGAGTACAGCCCTCGTAATGTCATAGAGTACACTCCCATCCAACAGATTTTGTTTACCAGTCTCACCTCCCGACTATGTAGATGTTGTGATGTAATAGTTGTAACTGTCAGTACTTAAAGACATAACAAGAAAGCTTGCTTAAAAGCGTTCAGACTGTGTAGAAGTATAAAGGTCGTCGTACCAAATATTGACTTTCCAGCTGGTTAGAAATGTAAAAACTCTGTTTTTACCTGATGTACTGTATTTCCACTTATGTTTGCACATGTTTTGATAAATCATTGCGCCTATTTCCCATTTCCTGAGCAAAATATAAATAAATAATGGCTGGCTCAAGACAGTACAGCCAGTGCCTTGAAAATTTTAGGCAGCTAAATAGGTGACTAAAACTAAAGTAAAAAACTTAAGTCAAGTGTGGCCAAGAAAAAGTTTTTTTCACCTGAAATGTACTTTAGGCTGCTCCCTTGTATTCTCCCTAAGGGGTCGCCACAGCGGATGAATCCTCATAGGTAATTTGTTAGAGGTTTTACATGGCCCTTCCTGACACAACCCTCCATGGTGAGAGGGGCTTGTGTCCCTACCTGGAATCGAACCAGGGACCTTTCACTTGTGAGGCGAATGTGTAAACCACTACACCACGGGACATGTTTTTCAGCTGAAATAATGATTCAAAAGTAGACATTCAGGTCTTGTCATCTCGGTCAAATTTGATAACTGGACTAGAATGAAGAGGCTTCAGTGTGTTTGTTTATTGAGACTGGGTTATGTATATCACTGTATCATGTATATCTGTTCTTGTATTATAAGTTGTTCTGTTCTGGCCTTCTTAAAACTAGACAAATGCCACTCATATCATAGTAACAGAAACAAAAAATCTAACACTGAAACTGATGTTATTCATTTTAATCATAAAACCAAACTGAAACAAGCAAAAAGACCCAGATAACTAACTACAACTAAACTAAATTGAAAGCAAAAATGTAAAACTAAATAATAAAAACACAAAAGTTATTACAACTCTGATTTTAGGACTGCAGTGCATGTGTGAAACCTCTAAACCTTCTAAAACCAACTCATTTTCCATTATGGGCCACACATATGGTCCAGTTTCACTTTGTAAGTGGGCTGGACCAGTAAAGCTTTTGCCTATTAGACTTTTCAAAAACTACCTCCAAATTGTTCCCCTTACTTTCAATGTAAAGACGTTTCACTACGCATTCAATCTCTGAAATGTTTTAAGAAGAAGTGGAAATTTAATTTCCACATGCGCGTTTTATTGGGTTTCTCCTGTAAGAAAAAAAAATCATATTCCTCCTTAATTTCTTGCTTTGGTGTGTGACAGGTCATGGGTTATGTCAGTAAAAACACTGTAAAACTGGTGAAAATATAGTCCATATTAGTCTAAAAATGCATGCCCTACATTATTACTACAATTAATTACTACGTTTTGCATCCAGTTTGCCTGGTTGGACCGTTTGGCGAGCCGATTCTGTTCTAAAGATATGTGACTGACTCTCTTGCTGCTGCTCCCCATCCAGGCGAAGATGCCTCTTTGCCCCTTAGCAGTGGTGGCAGTTATCAGATCCTGGTCAACAACGTGTTCTACTTCACCCAGCGGGTGGTGGACAAGCTGTGGCAGGGCATGTTCAACAAGGACTCCAAGCTGGTGGTGGACTTCATCGTGCAGCTCATTGGACAGGTACAAGCAAAACAACCTCAGTGTGTTCTTGTTGATGGTCCAAAATGGATATATTAAGCTGATTAGTAAATGGATTGTATTCTTCTAAGGCAGTGTGCAGCCCTCCTTTCTGTAATTACATAAGTAGCTGGAGGCATTTACTCTAGATTTATTGTGGTAGACTTTTAGAGGATGTTTGGCTGTATGCAAAAGACATATGATAGCAGACTTAAACACACAGCACAATGTAAATCATGTATTGTTGGAAGCATCTTTTGTCAGACATCTCAGAATTTAAAAAGTCTTACCGTGAGACCCTGTATGTATGAGGTGTGTTTTGAAATGCTTCAAGCAAAGTAGGGAAATATGAAGAGATCAGAGTCATGCCTAGTGACTGTTTTTCATGCAGAGTCATGTATGGACTTGTGTCCCCCTTTTCATGCAGTGATTTCTGTACACATTGCCTCGCAGCTGAGAGGATAAGCAGATTATTTTCTGTAATTAATTTTTCGAGCCATAATGCCCCTCTGAGTCTTGGAAGTATCCTGCAGTAATTAGAGGATTCAGTGGCCATCTACTTCATACTGAGGCACACAGTTAGAGGAAGTTCTTATATTCCAAGAATTGGAAAATACACTCAACAGCCACTTTATTAGGTTCACCTTTTCAACTGTTAACGCAAATATTTAATCAGCCAATCTCATGGCAGAAGGTTCAGTGCATTTAGGCATGCACACGTGGTCAAGGCGACCTGCTGAAGTTTGAAGCATCAGAATGGGCAAGAAGGGTGATTTAAGAGACTTTGAATGTGGTCTAGTTGTTGTTGTCAAATGGGTTAGTCTGAGTATTTATAGAGAAAATATCAAGTGTGTGGCAGTTCTCTGCAAGAAAATGCCTTGTTGATGACAGAGGTCAGAGGAGAAAGGCCAGGCTGCTTTGAGCTGATAGGAAGGCAGCTCTGACTTAAATAACCACTTGTTACACTCAAGGTATGCAGAGGAACATCTCAAAATGTAGAAGTAGATGGGCTGCAGACCACACCAGGTGTCACTCCTGTGTACTAAGAACAGAAATCTGAGGCTACAGTTCACATGGGCTCAACAAAATTGGACAATAGAAGATTGGAAAAAAGTTGCCTGGTGTGATGAGTCTCAATTTCTGCTGCAATATTAAGACAGTAGGGTCAGAATTTGACCCAAAGCATGGATCCATCCTGCCTTGTGTCAGTGGTTCGGGCTGATGGCGCTGGTGTGATAGTGTGGGCGATGTGGGCACATTAGTACCAACTCAGTGTTGGTGAAACACCACAGCCTACCTGAATATTGCTGCTGACCGTGATCTCAGTATACACATCTTCTGATGGCTACTTCCAGCAGACTAACGCGCCCAAATCATCCCAAACTGGTTTCTTGATCATTACGAGTACTGAAATGGCCTCCAGAGTCACCAAAACTCAGTCTAATAAAGCACCTTTGGGATGTGGTGGAATAGGACAATCTCATCATTGATGCGTATTTGTCGGCTGCACAAATACGCATCAACTGTGTGATGCTGTCATGATAATATGGACCAAAATCGCTGAGGAATGTTTACAGTACCTTGTTGAATCTATGCCATGAAGAATTAAGGCAGTTCTGAAGGCAAAAGGAAGTCCAACGTGGAACTAGCAAGGTGTATCTTAATAAACCTCTAAGTTTATCATTAATTTCAATCAGCTTTAAATATACTGCCGATGTTTGTGCAAGATTTTTTGGTGAAGCTGGTGTAGGTGTGGGTGTGAGATACAAAGGGCTCTGAGTGAATAAAATGAAACACTGGTGAATGGCAGTTGTAGTGTAAAGCACTTTGAGTGAAAAAGGGCTATGTAGATGTCATTCCTTTTCCATTTTTCAAGCTTGGTTTCAGTTTAAGACTTGAGATGACTTTCAATAGTCTTCTTTAGGAAATATTGACTTATTGAGTCTGAACTCATCTTTGCAAAGAACAGTTTTATTTTAGTGTCCTCATTGGGTGAAACCTTTTTTATTTTTACAAATAACGTGTGCTTAAGCAACCACTTTAAAAACAAAGCTACATTCATAATCCTCTAAGTATGTATCCCAGTTTAGCCCTAGTTGCTCACACAAATCTTCTTTCTGCAGAAATATTTCCACAGCAGCTTTATTCATATTTACATCACAGCGTTAAACAGTCTTAGCTAAAAGACAGGGCTCTTTTCCTCAGTTCTGCATCTCACCTTTGGCTTGTTTGCTTGTTTTTCTCCCGCTCTCCCTCCCTCAGTCTAAGCGGCGTTCCCAGGGTCTTTCCCTCGATACCATCTACCACTGTCTGAACCGGACGGTGCTCTATCAGCTCTGCCGACCTCACAAGACTGTAGCTCAGCAGGTGGCTCTGTTGGATGCCCTGCGGGTCCTGACCGTCAACCGCAACCTGGTGCTCGGGCCAGGAAACCACGACCAGGACTTTGTGGCCTGCTTAGCTCACTGCTTTATCTGTCTTCACAGCGGGAGGTAAGGGAAAATGAAGCATGTTGTGAGCTGGATAGGAGTTTGTGTGTGGTGGTTGTTTCTTAAATGAAGAGAGTCTGGTTTTAATAATGTGTCTGTCAAACTCAACTTTTTAAAATAGAAACTCTTAATATTTACTAGGCTAAATAACATTTTGCTTCAAAGCTAGAGAAGCAAAATAGAAAAAGATTAAAAGTAAGAATATTCATGTACACTACTAGTAAACACACATATACAGTCAAGACCATAATTACTCATACCCCTGGCAAATTTTGACTTAAAGTTACTTTTATTCAACCAGCAAGTTTTTTTTTTATTTGACCAGAAATGACACCGGCGTCTCCCAAAAGATAATAAGACGATGTACATGAGGCATCATTGTGGGGAAAAAAAAATATTTCTCAGCTTATATTTATATTTGAGCAAAAAGTGTCATGTCCAAAATTATTCATACCCTTCACAAACTGTCACAGTCTCTGGGAACATCCAAAGTTCTATACCATTCCAAATAGTCCAAGCTGTTCTAAAGCATCCTAATTACCCTGATTAATTGGGAACAGCTGTTTTAATCAACTCAACAGGTGAAAAACAGCAGCTCTCTGCAGTTGGCTTGTGGACAGTCATGGCTAAGACAAAGGAGCTCAGTGAGGACCTGCAGCTGCGCATTGTGGCTGCTCACAAGTCAGGAAAGGGCTACAAGGCCATAT
>VUQH01052213.1:0-10420 GCA_015106775.1 Etroplus canarensis | reverse complement strand
CCTTTGGCTCTTCCCTTGTATTCCCCCCAAGGGGTCGCCACAGTGGATGAATCCACATTGGAAATTTGGCAGAGGTTTTACACCAGATGCCCTTCCAGACGCAGGCCTCCTAGGTGAGAGGGGCTTGTGTCCCCACCTGGAATCGAGCCAGGGACCTTTTGCATTAAAAGCAAACGTGCAAACCACTACACTACAGGGACAACTGCCTTTTGTCCATATAATGTATTTAATTGACTGCATTGCGTTGTGGGATTGTGAGAAAGTTTTATACATGCCATGGACTCAGCCAGAAATATTATAAGGGCCAGATGGACCAAGTGAAGAAAGTCACCCAACTTTTTAAGCTGACTTTTTGCACTCAGTGAAATGGTCATTGGAGACCCTTACAGTAACTCTTGAACTTTGTTTTGGCTTTGAGGAGCTCTACCATTTGTTCTGTGCGTTGTTTGTGCATTTCATTCTCTTGGTGTGTATATATGGTGCAAACTTAACAAATTCATCGACGGTCATCCTTCCTCTTGTTTTGAGTCTATGTGCCGTGGTTATCTTCGTTGGCGCGCCTCTGCAACGTCACGCAGAAGTCGGTGACAGCGGCTCTAGTGTCATAACTTCAGGCAGACAGAGGGACTCACAAGGCAGACGGAGACCACACAGGTGTTTTATAGGTTTATTTCCAGTGAGGTGGTGAACGTCTGCTGCGTCCTTAGTGAATGTTACTGTGGTGGAGACGCAGGCAGGCCGCCGTGCGTGAAGAATCCACGTGGGTAGTAGATGGGTGGTAGTGTTTGTAAGTTAATGTCCAGTGGTCCGAGGTGGTGAATGATTAAGATGAGTGAAAGTGAGTGTCGGTCCAAGCATTTCTGAATTAGACCAGAGAGTTCCCCAAGGTCAGATGCAGGCATGTGGCTGTGGGGCTGCAGGCACTAGAGAGGAGACTAGTAGTGGGCCTCCTTTGGTTGGTTGTTGACCGAGGATACTGCGCCCTAGGAGTTTGTGGTGGTTCGACTGGAGCAGATGACTGGTGAGACCCATGAGGGAGTGGCGGGTCATGGGGGGGATCTCCGGTTGCATGTGTCTTTTGTCTGGTTATCCTCTCTTCTGCCAGGGTCAGTATCTTCTTTTTTCTCTTCTTCTACTGTTTTTTGAGCAAGCAGTGCTAGCTGCTGCGGTTGTCCACAGTGTCGAGCATGAGGTAAATAAGAGAACTTGGCAGAACACACAGAGCTGGCTGATTAACCTGACGTTACCACTGTTGGCAGTGCGACAATCTGGTGCTAGAGGGAAGGAACTCTCAATCTTAAGTACAGCGGATCACAGAGACAGTCAGGTGCGTTCCTCAGACCAAGCCACACCTCCAAGCACCAATCACCTGCCAACGGAGAAGAAGGGAGGGGGAGGGAGAGAGAGAAAGTTGAAAAGTACTGCACAGCCATGACATCTAGACTGGCAGACTGACATGGTGGTTCCCCTCTTTAAGGAAGGGGACTGGAGGGTGTGTTTCAGCTTCAGAGGGATCACACTCCTCAGCATCCCTAGGAAGGTCTATGACAGAGTCCGTTCATTGGCTGAACTTCGGACTGAGGAGAAACAAAGCAGCGTTCATCCTGGATGTGGAACACTCTACCAGCTCTTCATCCTCTTAAGGATATCTAAGGGTGTGTGGGAGTTTGCTCGACCAGATTGCGTGTGTGTGGTGGGGTGCTTTGGGAGTATGGGGTATTATTGCATTTTAGAAAACATCTGGCAAAGAACTGTCCCAGAAGGCACCGGATAATTACAAAATTAAATTATTAAACATTGTGTTTTCTACTATGCGTTTAGGGTTGTTGTTTCCAGCTGGTGTTTGGACCTCACATAGACTTTATGTACATGCCAGATTTATACCCAGAACTTTTGTCCATCCATACATTGACAGAGTTGGTGTCCTCCATAGTGTGATGGTTTACACATTTGGCGACACGAGCCAGTGTACTCCTAGTGCCGGTCCTAAGCTCGGATAAACAGGAGGGTCGCGCTAGGAAGGGCATCCGGTGTAAAATCAGTGCTAAATCACATATGTGGCGAAAAAGGGAGAAGCTGACAGCAGCATCTACTGTTTGCCAACAGGGGGAGCCAGCAATATTAACAAATGCAGCTGACCCTGTCATGAAGTCTGCTAGGATAAATGCCTCAGAGAAGCGGCAGTGGTGTACCAATGACTCACTCTGCCACCCTAGCCAACTGCTGTGCATCCTTCCTGTCCTCTTTTGTGTAGCTGGAGAACCACACTGAGCAGCAGTAAATCAGGAGACTATCGCTGAACGACAGAAGTAGGTCAGCAGGTGCTTCAACTTCCTGAGGAAATACAACCTCTGTTGGCCTCTCCCCAGCTGATGAGAGATGTGTGTGGTCCAGGTGAGGTCAGCTGAGATGTACACTCCTGGAAACTTGAAGCTCTCACCCTTCTCTCCATTAATGCAGAGGGTTCAGTGCCCCTTGAAGTCCCCCTGAAGTCCAGTATTATTTCCTTGGTTTTTGTGACGTTTAGTTGCAGGGAACGCCACTTTGCCAAATGCTGAACGTTCTCCTTGTAGGGTGTCTCTTTATTGTCCAAGATCAGTCCTCAATGGTATTGAGGGGGCGAGTGGGGCAGCAGTCATGAGTTAATGTGAGTAGAGTTAGAATAACTGACCCCATCCTGACGTTCTGAGGTTTCTTGCACTATCCACGTGCACAGTGAGCTTCCCAAGCCTGGGTTGCTCAGTTTCTGTTTCAGTTTGTGGGGGACAACTGTCGCTGAGCTAAAATCCACAAACAGCCTTCTTACATCAGTCTTTTCCTGTTCCTGGTGTGTGAGTGCTATATGGAGAGCTGTGATGAGTGCACCCTCTTTTAAACTGTTTGCTCGATATGCAAACTGGTATCGGTCAAGGTCAGTGGGGATGGCAGATTTAATGTGGGAAAGGATGAGCCTCTCAACACATTTGGTGATAATGGGGGTCAGAGCAACTGGGCAGGCGTCACTTTGGCAGTTCGCTGTGCTTTTCTTTGGAAGTGGGACAATCAGGCCTAACTTAAGGCAAGTAGGGGCTGCAGACTGCTGGTTGCATAAGTTTGTACACCCTAAAACTAACACTTTGTTGAAACATCTTTTACATTAAGTACAGTATTCAGTGTTTTTGGGTAAGAGTCTATCAGCATGCCACATCTTGACTCGGCAATAGCTGCCCACTCTTCCTTGTAAAAGCCCTCCGTATCTGTCAGGGAATCTCTTGTGCACAGTCCTCTTCAGGTCCCCCCACAGATTAGCATTTGGACTGAGATCTGGGCTCTGGCTATTCCAAAACTTTCATTTTCTTCTGGTGAACACATTCTTTTGTTGATTTGGATGTATGCTTGGGGTCATTTAGCACCACAATGCAGACATCTGAAGGTTTTGGGCCAGAACTGGCTGGTCTTTGGAACTGTTCAAAAATCCCTCCACCTTGACTAAAACCTCAGTTCCAGCTGAAGAAAAACAAGCCCAAGACATGATGCTGCCACACCGTGCTTCACTGTGGGTATGGTGTGCTTCTGGTGATGCATAGTGTTGTTTTTGTGCTAAACATACCTTTTGGAATTGTGGCCAAAAAGTTCACCCTTGGTTTCATCAGACCATAACACATTTTCCCACATGCTTTTGGAAGACCTAAATTTTATTTGATTTTTTTTTTACAAATTTATCCAAGCCTGGATGTTTTCTTAGTAAGAAAAAGCTTCTGTCATGCGACCCTACCCCACAGTCCAGACATGTGGAGAATACAGGAGATTGTTGTCACATGTTCTACACAACCAGTACTTGGCATTAATTCCTGCAGCTCCTTCAGTGATGCTGTAGGCCTCTTGGCAGCCTCCCTGACCAATTTTTGTCTTTTCATCAGTTGTGGAGGGACGTCCAGTTCTCAGTAACATCATTGTGGTTCCATATTTTCTCCACTTCTTGATGACTGTCTTCACTGTGTTCCATGGTATATGTAATGCTGTGGGATTATTTGTCCCCTCCTCCTGACTGAAACCTTTGAACAATAATATCTTTGTTGCTTTGTCAGCTCTCTGTGAACCATGGCTTTTACTGTAGGATGAAACTGAGCAACTGTCAGGAAAATCCTGCGAGGGCAGCTGAACTTTATTTGGGGTTAATCAGAGTCACTTTACCTGATGGCAGGTGTGCACCCAAAAACACTGAATGCTGGAATAAAAACAAAAGCTGCTTCAACAACGTTTTAGTTTTTTGCACCAATCATAGGTCACATTAAAGGTGGAAAAAACTGCCCCCAGCTCTTAAATACTAAAATTATAGACACATTACTACCCTTTAATTTTCACACACTTATAGTTCTGTGTGGCCTTAATGTAATTCTTCTATCTTTGGCTCTAATGCAGCAATGCATTACAACCTTTTAAGGAACTAGAAACACACCCAGACGCCAACTGACTGCCTTTCATTGGAGGCACACTACACATATGCACACTAATGGATGTTTTACTTAGTGGTTAAGTCTGTATCATCAAAATCAAACTGGACAAAAACCCCTAAAGTATTTGCCGTTGAGCGTGCACATCAACATAAAACCGAGACGGAATGACGAGATTAATGTGATTGGTGATATTTTTGCCATTTAAGTTAATTTCATTGAATCATTTGACAGGAACTGTGCATCTTGATGAGCAGAAAATGACACCAGGAGTGATCAGCAGCTTAAAATTAGAATGGCTTTATGTCATTAACTAAAATAACTCACAAATCTCACATAATGACTTACTCCTCAATCATAGCAGGACTACAGTACATACCATACAAAACAAGACAAAAAGTGTGACCCTTATGGTGCGTAGGGTCAGTATTGATTTTCCTAATAAGCCCTGACAGTAAATTCCTGTCTTTGCTGTTACAGAAAGTGCTGACAGACTGAATGACTTCACGTAGGAGTGATGCATCCTTGTCTTGTGGTACTTCTCGTAACTTGAGTGCATGCCCTGCATGTTTGATGGCAAATGTGGTGGTGGGGAGGTTACAGGAACAGGGTTGGGGTGGGGCAGTATTGCACAACATCTCATAAAAGAGGAAAACATTTTTTAAAGTTAATTGTTGCCAGCTCAGTGCAGTTCTGTGTGAAAATCCTGAGTCACGAGGAGCCAGACTTTCTCGTATTTTTTTTAAGTGGTCTTGAGCAGTAGCTCTCCAGGATTTCTGAAGGACCTTCAAAGGTTTTCCCTAGAAATTCTCTGCTTCGTCATTCATTTTCAGTCCAGTCCTTGTACCTGACCATTTTTAGAGGATTGTTTTCTTTGTTTGTTAAGCTGCTAAACACTGACCAATGAGCAAGTCATGTCCTTAAAGTGATGACCGTCTCCACCCCACCTTCCTGTCTGACTGTTTGGGTGGTACACCGGTAATGCCTGGGCCCAATGAGCCAGGGTTCTATTTAACTCACTGGAGCTCAGTTGCCGGGTGGCTCTTCTCCCTTCACCACTTCAGCATCTCAAGTCTTTGAGGTCCATTTTCAGACCAGCAATGAATCCAAATTTTAAATTGCCATCAGTGAGTGTCTACAGTCATCTGTAAAACACGGTGGAGGCCATGTCAAGCGTCTGGTTGGCTTCATTTTTCAGCCTACCTGGATAGAAAACACATAATGGAACACAATCAGTCATGGATTGGCCTCCCCAGAGCCCAGACATCAACATTATTGAAGCAGTGTGGGATCATCTTGACAGAAAACAAAACAAAAGGCAGGCAAAATGAAGACTGATTTAGGAAATGAAAAGAAATCTTGCCAAAGAGGGTTCAGACTGTGTTGAAGAATAGAGGTGGTCATACCAAATATTGACTGTTTCTTCTGTTTCCCATTTTAACAGCAACGTGTAAAGAAATGAGGGGTGGCTCAAGACTTTTGCACAGCTCTGCATAAGTTTATTTAAGATTTGTCAGCTGTGAATCCTGTTGGTTTTCTGATATGGCTTTTCAGTGTATGTTAATAACCTCTTAGGCCACTTTATTAGGTTCAGCTGTTCAACCGCTCATTAACAAAAATATCTATTCAGCCAATCGCCTGCATTTAGGCATGTAGACGTGGTCAAGACGACCTGCTGAAGTTGAAACCAGGCATCAGGCTGGGGAAGAAAGGTGATTTAAGTGACTTTGAGCGTGGCGTGGTTGTTTGTGCCAGGCGGGCTGATTGATAAGCTGAGTGTTTCAGAAAATGTAGCTCTACTGGGGTACTACAGAAGAGCATCTCTGACTGCACAACACGTCGGACCTTGAAGCAGACGGGCCACGGCATCGGACGACCATATTGGGTGCCTCTCCTGTCAGCTGAGAATGGGAAGCTGAGCCTGCAATTCACACTGACTCATCAAAATTAGTCAAAAGATGGCTGGAAAAATGTCGCGTGGTGTGATGAGTCTCGACTTTTGCTGTGACATCTGGAAGGTGGGGTCAGAATTTGACATAAGACCCTGGAAAGACTGAGAGAGTCTTATATGTGACAAGGTAATCATTATACCACACACACAAACACACACTCACACACACACACATATAATGGAACCATAGAGCTTTAAAGGTGTTAGAAGAGTTGCTGTGGATACTTGTGAAGTGCTACCTCTTCTTTTTTCAGCAGCTCTCACAGCGGATCATCTGCCTCCGCGATGTGCCGCAACTAATCATAAATTGTAATTGTTTCCTCAGCTGTGACTGACAACATTTAAGCTCTTACTGTGCTCAAAGCTAATGCCATGGCAAGACATCCGTCTGTCCACAATTCACAAGAGTCGCTACTCCTCCTAGAGAGCTGGTCGATTTTAGTGAAACTTGCTCGCAATGATCACCCAGTTGTTTTCACTTAATTGTGCTCAAGGTCAACTTCAAGATCATTTTTTATCATTTTACAGGCACATTTTCATTTTCACAAGAATTGCTACTTCTAAAGAGTCTTGGTCAGAATTAGTGAAACTTGCACACAATCATCACCTAATTGGGCTTCACCCAGATCATGCTCAAGGCTAAGGTTAGGGCCATATCTGTTGCTTTATGGGTACTTTTCCATTTTCACAAGAATCGCTACTCCTAAAGAGTATTGATCTGGATTGTAATGTTAACAGAATGCCCCTCTGCCATCTATAGATGAAAGCTTTTAATAAGTATATTTATGGCATAATAATGACTGTGAGCCTCCTTGACCTATCAGTGGATTTTAATTATTATTAATTAATGCAGTACAACCAAACAGTAACAAGAAAACTCACCCCTTTCTTTCCATACCTCACATATTACAATAACCTGTGAATTGAGAGGGACTGTGAGCTGCTTCTTTATAGTGTTATCTCTTGCCTCATAAAGAGGGCGCTGGTTGGTGTAGCCATGGTCGTGTGTCTAAGGGAGAGAGGGAGAGAGAGAAAAAGCCATCTAGAAGAGAGACAGCTAAGAGCTTTTATTGAATTGTTACACAATTCTGGGAAAAGAAACACAATAGCCTGCCATAGAGGAGTAGATGTCAGGAAATTTGGTGTTTTTGAGCGTGCGGTAAGAAAGACAGAGAATATGGCAGATGGTAACACAGCTTTGCATAAATCCTCGCTCGCTTTCCCAGGATTTGATGCATTTTTACTCCCCTTAATATTGGAAACACAACATGCCTGGTCATTCTCAACTGTGCGTGGCTGGTTCATTAGTTGGAGTTCTGAGTTATGATAGTATCTCTAATCTGGTTAAAGAATATTGGAGCCAAAACAAGTTCACAGTTGGCACTGCAGTTTTAGAAGTAGACCTTTTCACATGGTTTCCTCTGAGGAATTGAACAGCGGACAAATCGCTCGTGGCCTGCGAGGTCTCACGCTTTTTTGTTTTCAAAATGAGTCACCGTTTATTGGAGCAGTCTAATTTCAAAGGGTTGAGAGAAACTGTTACTGGATGTAATTATTTCAAATAAACTGTTAACTGTAGAAACAATCCTCCACTGATTGACTGAAATGGCCTTTTAAGGTAACAACATTTGTAAAAAAAAAAAAAGTTGAACGAGCTGGTGGAATGTAAACTTTTTTGTACAAAGTATTTTAAACTCTGTTTTTCCCAAAAAATTGTTAGAACTACATGATTTTTTTAAAGACACTTCTGTTTATGTTTGCAATGAGATAATGATGACTAATCAGCTATTCCTGGGTGAACACCAGCTAATATTTAATATAACAATGATACAGCAAGGCAAAATTTAAACCCGATAACAGTTGTGGAGGCTGGTTTGATTACCAAGTTATCTCTACAAACAGATTCCTACATATGAACACAGAACCAATAAGCAAGGGATAGGATTTTAGATACCGGAAGTCTTTAAGTCTCCACTTGGAGTCCACTTGTATTCTGAGTAGTACTGGTCAATCGTGGTTGAGTTTGCTCAGCTGTAGGCAGGTAAGCAGAACCTGTGGAGAGCAATGTTGGGGATTATGTCTGAATCAGTTCAATCTCCAGACAGCTGCCTTGAATTAGCTCTCCATCCGTCCATTTTATCCAGGTTCAGGTTGTGGGGGCATCAGTAAAAGCAGCCAACTCCTCTGGAGGTACACCAAGGCTTTCCAAAGCCAGCCGAGCGGTGTAATCTCTCCAGCGAGTCCTGGGTCTGCCCTGGGGACTCCTCCCAGTAGGACGTGCCTGAATCACCTCAACTGGCTCCATTCGATGTGGCGCTCTGCTCTGAGCTCCTCTCAAATGACTGAGCTCCTCCTCGTGTACACCATTCAGAGGAAACTTATTTCCGCCGCTTGAATTGGCGATCTTATTCTTTGGGTTGCTACCCAGAGCTTGTGACCGTGAGTGAGCATGGGAACGTAGATCAACCAGCAAATTGCCGGCTTCACTTTCACCCTCAGCTCTTTTTTCACCACGACAGACCGGTATAGCGTCCGCATCTCTGCAGATATTGTGCCAATCCGTCTGCCAATCTTCTGCACCACTCTCCCCTCACTTGTGAAAAAGACCCTGAGATATTTGATCTCCACTCAGGACAGCAGCTCCTTCCCAACCCTGAGCAGACGTGCCACACTTTTCTGGCTGAGAACCATCACCTCAGGTTGTTCTAAGGTTAAAAATGAGTTTGGTTTTAGGTTAGGGTTAGATGATACACATTCCCCTCCAAAGGTTTTGGGTCAGCAAGGCCAGTTGATTAGTTTTTACTGTGCACTGTGTGTGAAATCAAAAGATGAAAGAAGAAAGATCAGAGCTTTTATTCCCTGCCATTTGCATCTAAACATCACTGTGTATAAACCAGAATAAGTACATGTGACAGGTGTTTCTTGTTATCCAGGTGCGTCATGTACAATGTCTAAAAAGTATTCATCCCCCTTGGATGTTTCAACCTTTTATTGCTTCGGAGAAAGAAATCTTTTTGATAAGAATCTGCCAAAAATCTTCTTTTGTGTCAAAATGAAAACAGAGTTTTACAAATTAATCTCATTAATCAAAAACATAAAAGATAAAATAAATGTTTTCAAAAATATTCAACCCCTTTAGGGCAGTATTTAGTAGATGCACCTTTGGCTCCAGTCACAGCACTGAGTCTGTGTGGACATGTCTCAATCAGGCAGGACATCTGGACACTCACATTTTTCTCCATTCTTATTGACAAAACAGCTCAAGCTCTGTCAGGTTGCTCGGGGACCGGGTGTAAACAATTCTTTTCAAGTTCAGCCCCAAATTTTGGATTGGATTGAGATCTGGGCTTTGACTTGGCCAATCCAGAACATTCACCTTGTTGTCTTTGAACCATTTCTGTGGAGCTTTTGTTGTATGTTTGGGGTGATTGTCTTGCTGGAAAATAAATCTTCTCCCAAGCCGTAGTTCTCTTGCAGACTGAGTCAGATGATCCTCCAGGATTTGGTGATATTTTTCTGCATTCATGTTCCCTCTACCTTTACAAGCCTTCCAGGGTCTGCTGCTGAGAAGCATCCCCAGAGCATGATGCTGCCACCACCATGCTTCATGATGGAGATGGTGTGTTTGTGGTGATGTGCAGGGTTTGGTGTTGGTCAAACATAGCTTCAAGTCTGATGGCCCTAAAGTTCAATCTTTGTCTCATCAGATCAAAGAACCTTCTTCCATTTGACCCTGGTGTCTCCCACATACTGTTGGGCGAATTCCAGGAGATATTTCATGTGAACTTTTTTCAACAGTGGCTTTCTCTTTGCCACTCTCCCGTACTGTGGGCAACAGTTGTTGTATGTACAGTCTCTCCCATCTGAGCCACTGAAGCTTTTAACTCCTTCAGAGTGGTCGTAGGTGTCTTGGTGGCCTCCCTCACCAGTCTTCTTCTTGCCCGGTCACTCAGTTTGTGAGGACGTCCAGCTCTAGGCAGATTTAGACAAGTGCCATACTCCTTCCATTTCTTAATGATGGATTTGACTGAACTCC
>VUQH01052212.1:3583-21361 GCA_015106775.1 Etroplus canarensis | reverse complement strand
TAACACCATACCTACCCAACACCTCCTCATCCCCTCTGTTCCCTTCACCTACATGCCCATTGAAGTCTGCTCCAATCACCACTCTCTCTCCCCTGGGAATACGCTCTACCACTTCATCCAACTTACTCCAGAATTCCTCTTTCTCTTCTAACTTGCATCCAACTTGTGGGGCATATGCACTAACAACATTCAGCATCACACCTTCAGTTTCCAGCTTCAAAGTCATCATTCTGTCTGACACTCTCTTCACCTCCAGAACACTCTTCACATACTCTTCTTCAAGATGACCCCTACTCCATTTCTCTTCCTACCTACACCATAGTAGAATTTTGTATTTTGCGTTTACATGATGCACCAAATGTTTTCAGTTAGTGAAAGGTCTGGACTGCAAGCAGGTTAGTCCAGTACCCAGACTCTTCTACTACTAGGCAATGCTGTTGTGATAGATGCAGTATGAAGTTTAGCATTGTTTTGCTGAAATATGCATGGCCTTCCCTGAAGAAGATGCCATGAAGGGGAACATATGTTGCCCTGAAACCTGTACATAACTTTTAGCACTGATGGTAGATGATGCATATTACTTTATTCATCCCAGAATTGACCATGCTTTTTCAGATGTGCAAGTTGCCAGTACCATAGGCACTAATGCACCCCTAATGCACCCCTATCCCATCAGAGATGCAGGCTTTTGAACTGAACGCAGATGACAAGCGGGATGGTCCCTCTCCTCTTTAGTCTAGAGGATGCATTCACTATTTTCCAAAAAGAATTTCAAATTTCCATTCGTCTGACCATAGAACAGTTTTCTGATTTGTCTCAGTCCATTTTAAATGAGCTTTGGCCCAGAGAAGATGGCAGCATTTCTTGATCATGTTCACATAAGGTGTCTTCTTTGCACGATAGAGCTTTAACCTGAAGATCACCAGCAAACAGTATTCGATTTTAGGGGTGTCTTGCACACAAACACCTCCAAATTCTCAGAATGTTTTTTTACTGTAGATGATGGAATACGGTAAATCTTTGCAATTTTATGTTGAGGAACATTATTCTGAAACTGCTTCACAATTTGAAGATGCAGCTTCTTGCAGAGTGCTTAACCTCTGCCCATCTTTACTTTTGAGTGACTCTGCCTCTCCAAGGTGCTCTAAGGGGGTTTATTTGGTGTTACAAATACCTGAAATTATTTCATTACTGACTGTAAAGGTAAAATCCATTGAAAAGTCCACTAATAAGCAAAAGGTACAGCAACAAACAGAATCAAAAAACATATATTTTAACAGTATTTAACCAATTTAGATGATTGATTGGTTGAATGATTGAAATGATTTCTATGGGAGTCAGTGGTTCTGTGTATAATTCATTGTAATTTTTCTTCTTTTGATTCCACACACACCAAAGTTCACTATATGATGAATAAACCCATTTTTGGAAGAATCAGGAAATTTGAGATCGCATTCTATGTATATGGCTGTGAAAGTACCTTGGAGAAGATACCAGTGTGGGACGCGCTGACAGCACTGGCAGAGAGCCATCTATTTCACATGCCATGACTGTATTACGTAACCAGAAGAAGGAGACGAGGAGGAGTAGATTCCTTTCCCATGGTTCAAAGTGCACAGTGGAAAGATAATGGCCTCCTTTTATCAGTAGGCCATAGTAATGAGCTTGTTCATCACCTACAGGAGGGGAGAGTAGGGGAAAGGAAGGATGGGTGGGAGGTCAGAGGGTTGGTGGGTGGTTGCGTGGGGTGGGGGCTGAGGAATGCCCATCCATCAGGCGCCATACCCAGAGTCTGGCTAGAGACCCAGCCCCCCAAACCTAGACCTCTTTATCACTGTCTGTACAAATGGATTAAAAAAACTACCAGTTGTACATATGCAGGAACAAAAATGCCATAGCAGAACTGCATTCAAGCAATTCTCTTTTTTCCCTTTCCAGAAGATTGAGCCTATTAATTAATACATTCATGAAACTGCCAAGTGGGATGTATTCATTTGTGTTTAAAAAATTATTAAAGATGATATTAGTTTCAGTCTTCCAAAA
This sequence comes from Etroplus canarensis, assembly GCA_015106775.1. NCBI lineage: Eukaryota > Metazoa > Chordata > Actinopteri > Cichliformes > Cichlidae > Etroplus > Etroplus canarensis. The sequence continues at coordinate 19,318 of VUQH01052212.1, read as the reverse complement.
AGTTTGCTTTTCGCTTTAGGTCCATGACCATTCTTGACTAAAACATCAATTATACTTGGGGAAATTGGAAGGCATCTGCAAGCAATGTAAGTTTAAAAATATTATATTTATTATAATTGAGACTAAGTTTAGGTAAGCTCATGAAATCTCTTTAGAAATAAGGCTGCAGGAGTCATAAAAATGAGGCACAACCTACTTTGTGCAAATACTGTTGTCATGGTAGCTGGCACCCAGTGTTCAGTCTTCCAGTTTGAGCTTTCTAAATAAAAAAGATAAAGCAGTATAAATCTGTGGAAGTAGGATTTATTTTCATCTATCAGTTAAGACAAATGTTGTGTCAGAGGTTTTTGAGCTGGAATCATGCAGACCTTGGTTTCCTCCCACAGATGCTTATCAGCATCAGTTTTAGTGCAGCAAACCTGTTTGCTGGGTATTCAGAGCTTAGGGGTGCTTCTGATGGATTTTGTTACTGGAAGGATAGTCCAGATTGTCCAGTTCTGTTTAAGCCTAGTCAACCCTGTTCCTCCTATCATCTCTTAATTCATGATGGTTGTACTTCAGGTCACTTTAACTGCAGTATGTTTCCGTTGAATGCTATGCCTGCACAAAAAAAAAATAATATTAAGATAATATATGTGTGTGCGTGTGTGTCTTTCTCGTTTTGCTTTATTGTTGCTGGTTTTTTCCAGTTGTTATTCTGGCAGTGTTCACTGCGTGATGTGTCCTTTAAGTATCATCATCCATTCATCCCCCCAAAAAAATTACCAATTCTCTAATAAGTAGCAGAGTATAATCCATCCTTTCTTTTCTCCTAAAAGTAACAGACAAAAACTGTGTTAAAATTAACAGTTTCAACAATGAACATAACAAATCATGTATGCTGATTACTGTTCAAGAGTATTAATTGTAACTGTTAGGGAATCATCAGCTAAACGCCGTGATTTAAACGGAAGCACTGCTGGAGACCAGCAAAATTTCCAGTATTTTTACTGGAAAATGTGTAAAATAAGAAGGACTCAGCCTCAGCTTTTTGTGTCTGATTATGAATGAAAACAGTCGAAAGGTTTCCAGGTGATGAATACTTACAGACTACCATCCTCATGAGGGGTCGCTGACCTCCACTTTCCTTCTGGTTCAAGAAGCAACCCCCACCCCCACCCACAGGAGATATGAGCTCAGAGGATGGGGAGGAGTATGCATGTGTGTGTGTGTGTGTTTGTGTGTGTGTGTGTGTGTGTGTGTGTGTGTGTGTGTGTATACATATGTGCATGTGGTGAGGCCTAGCTCTGGGGAAGATCTTGTTCTGGTTGACCTTGAATGTTCTCAGGCATTTCACTGATAGCTGTGAATATGAATACATTCTCCAAATACACTTTGTTAAAACTTCAACCGGGGCAGATGTTCAAAGAAGTGAAGTCAAGTATTTATGTTAATGTTGGGGGTTTAAATCCCACTGGGGCTGCCCCATCTAAATTGTTCTGCTTACAATACAGGTGCTGTAAGGTGCATTAAAAAAGTGTTAAATAAAGACATTGCAATTTGTGCTTACCAGATGCTTAAAAAGCCAAGGAGGTACTGAGAGTGAACATATGAAGCATCTGAGTGCACAATTAATGATTGGAAACCTGAAATTATATATATATATATATATATATATATATATATAATTGAGAATAATGACAAAAAAATTAAGCTGCAACTTAAAAAAAACACAATCATCTGAAGTGTGTAAACATTAAACTAAAAAAATCCAACAACATGGTGCTCTCCTTCTGTAATATCATACAGCACAGCTGCTTTGCATGAACACTTGAAGGAAACAGCATCCAGAGATCAAGACAACACGTTTAGCTTTTGTCCTCACCAAAGCATGATATACTAGCATTATCAGTTAAAATAGATTTTTTTTAAATGTCCCTTCAATAATCCCATGTAAAAGTAATTTCTGAGTCATTGCTGTTATGGTAACACAGATTTACACCATATGTCACCCATCCATTTTATGTTCTCTTTGATTTAATGGCCATGTATGTCTAACATTACAGACCTTTACTACAGGCTTTAAATCGCTTCAGTTATTCTCTTTACTCCACACTGATGCAAAAACACATTTGCTAGTGACAATCTAAACTGAATATTACTCCAGTGTTGAAGCAATTGTAAGCTGTGAATCAAGCACTTAAACTGATTCTCCAACTCAAAAAAGGGTTGCAGTGATTAAATTACATGCAACTGTTTTGAATTTAAGGCCAAGGCAAGTGACAAATAGGGTCTGTCATTACCGTAATTATTAATATAAGAGCAAGCAGTGATGTGGAAATTGAAGCTAGAGATTTACTGACATACCTTTTTGAGATTCACTTATGTAAATAAATTGCGTAAATGAAAGTCTCAATTCTTTAAGTAATCCAAAAAAAGTGAGGTGTAACCCCAGGTTAAATTAAAAATAGAGCCATGTAGAGTGAGATTTAAAGTTAACCCTTTTTCTCATTAACTCTGGTTTTACCTATCAAGACAGCAGCTAATGAGTTCTAATGGCAACATTTTAATGACTCTCAGTGTCAAGCATGACTTTGGATGAGTAGTTAGTGGTTTCATTGAGAAAGCTTCAGCAAGCAGTTCTCAGCAGGGACTTTTTTTTAACAGAATAACAGAGGCACCAGAGTTAAGTTAAGCAGAAACAAGAGTGACAAGTTGTTGTGGTTAGTCTGGAAATTCAGGGCAGTGGGAAACTGGTGTCAGGTCCTCTGAACAGTTCTTTTGGAAATTAGAAGGTTAAACTGTCGCAGGAAAGTGTGTTTTTTTATTGGAATTCTGATATTGTCAAGAATGAGCATCTGCTGACTGGGCTTGGATTACAAAAATGAAATCAATGTTTAAAATAGGGCTATCAAAATGAACACGCTAATCTATATTAATTAATTTGCATGATTAATTTGATTAACAATTTTAACGCAGTTAACGCATGCACAGCGCACAATCGCTCAAAATCCCACAATTCCACTCTGCTGTGTAGAGGAAGCCACATCACCACGAAGCATAGATTAGTCAGGGATTTCCCAACAGTACTTTGGGGGCCGTGACGCCTGGCTTGCACCAATCCACCCTCATGGAATGTGGAGGTCTCAGTAAGCATTTGACAAATTGTATGTTTTATTTTTTAATTATTATTTTGCAATCTGGACACCATATGTTCTTTAGTTTAAATTAAACATGTTAAGTGTATATATTGCCTTCTGTCATGAGTCTTTTTGCCCCCAAAATTAATATGAATGGGTATTAATCATGATTAATTTAAATTAATCCACAGCAGCCTTGTGATTAAGCCCTAGTTTAAAATAAAGAAGGTTCGGTGTTCTTCACCAGAATGACACTTACTAGGTGTAGAAAGGGCACTGAAATTGACTACCATATGGGGCAATAACCACCCATCCATCCAGCCATCCATCCATGCATTGATTTTCTTCTGCTTTTGGGTCACAGGAGGGCTGGAGCCTATCCTGGCTGTCATAGGGTGAGAGGCAGGGTAACACAGAGACAGACAAACACTGACACTCACATTCACAGCTATGGCCGACATAGAAGTGCCAGTTAGTCTAATATGTTTGTCTTTGTACTGTGGGAGGAAGCCCGAGAGAGCCAATGCAGACATAGTGTGAACATTCAAAGTCCACACAGAAAGGCCAGAGTCAGCTGATGGATTGTATCCTAACCCTTCCTGCTATGAGGTGACAGTGCTAGTGGTAATGAAAAACATTTAATGGTGGCTAGCACTATTTAAAATGAATGGCCACACACTCGCAAAAACTTGTGGTCCCTAAAGTTTTTAAAAGTAGAATGGGAGGCAGAGCCTTCAGCTATCAGACCCCTCTCCTGTGGAACAAGCTCCCAGTTTGTATTAGGAAGACACACATCCTCTCTACATTTAAGATTAGACTTAAAACTTTCCTTTTTGATAAAGCTTATAGTTAGGGCTTAGCTATGCTGCAATAGATTTAGGCTGCTGGGGAGGATTCTTATGATGTGCTGGGCATTTCTTCTCCACCCACCTCTTCTCACTCCCCATGCATTTATTTGCTACTGCTGCATGTCATTAAACTTCTCTCTCCCATAGCCTGTGTCTCTCTCTGCTCTCCTTTCTGTCTTCTCTGTCCCCTCACCCCCAACCGGTCAAGGCAGTTGGCTGCCCCTCCCTGAGCCTGGTTCTGCTGAAGGTCTTTTCCTATTAAAAGGGAGTTTTTCCTTCCCACAGTCGCTGAGTGCTTGCTCATAGGGGATCATCAGATTGTTAGGGTTTTATCTCTAACACTGTAGGGTCTTTACCTTACAGTATAAATCGCCTTGAGGCGACTTTTGTTGTGAATTGTGCTATATAAATAAAATTGAATTGAATCAAATGAAAATTGCTCACTTTTATGATTTGATATGTTTTTGATGATTTTTTTGTGAATAAAATGAAATGTACCTTCAACTGATCCCTTGTATTCTTCCCAAGGAGTCGCTACAGTGGATTAATTCCACATTGGTAATTTGGCAGACATTTTTGCCGGATGCCCTTCCTGACGGTACCCTCCATGGTGAGAGGGGCTTGTGTCCCCACTTGGAATTGAACCAGGGACCTTTTGCTTGCAAGGTGTGTAAACCACTACACTACTGGGGACTAATGGTCGAGGTTACATGGTTGAGGCATTCTGGTGATTATTTAAACATTCTGTTGAAAGGCATATATTGACAGAACTGCCCATTATAAAACCTCTGGTGTAACTATGCCTTAAGAAGAAAGTCGAATGGGTTGGATACCTTCAATTTAAAATCTCATACATTTTTTTCAAGTATATATAAGTTCCCCTGCAGGGAAAATTATACATTTTTTTCTACTAAATTGACCTGACCAATATACCATGCTTGTCTTTAATAGTGCACACAGTGGGAAGTCTGATACCTCTGGAGAAAGAAAATAGGACCAATTTGAGTCTATCACAGTCACGCATATTTAATTGATATTTTTTTTTCTTTTTATTTCAACCACAAGATCATTTTCCCATTCTTGGAAACAACTATCTGCAAATTAGACTTAAAAAATCTTCATTGTTTTATGTCTTTTTTAAGTGCTTCTTTTATGCTGTTACACAGTGTTTGTTGTGGTGATTTGAACAGGAATACCAATAAATATATTTTTAAAAAGAAAGAAATAAATAGTAAAACAACCTCTTGAGAGTCCTTCAATTATTTAGGGGCTTTGGGGCATGGAGCATGGCAGGCTCGGTGGAGCAGTGTTAAAGCTGAGGCACTTTGTGCTTGCAATCGGAGATGAAGAGGCCATTTGTCTGTGTAGTGTGCAAAGCTCTTATCAGGGATTTGTTTGTGGCACAACTTAATTTGCATAAATTTCTTGGAAAGTAAGATGAAAACTCTGCGCTCTTGGCTGGAGCAGGAGGAACAGATTGCCCTCACAATGCACATTCCTTCAAACAGCTCAAATCCATGTTCTAATGTGGAACTTGGGATAAGCTTTTCATCTCAACATTTTGACCATTAATATTTCTGTACAAGACTCAAAATATTCTATTTTCCCCAAAATCATAGATGCAGTATCTATCCCAGCTGCTTTTATATCAAGTATTGAATCATGACGAGTGTATTTCAAGACTAATTGAAGTGTGTTTGTCTGTTTTGGTCTGTGTGCACTATATGTTCAGAATGAATGGATTGTCATGGTTTTTATTTTGAGAGATATGTTTTGTTTTGTTTTTCTGAGGGGAGTGGTCCAGATCCAGGTTTTTTTTCACATTTGATTGTTTGTTTGTTTTTTAACTATTCTGGGATGAGCAATTTCAAGAAATTTGATGCCAGCCCAATAAACAATCACTATAATTTCTGACCAGATCAACATGAATGAATGAATGAATGAATGAATGAACTAATAAATAAATAAATAAGTTAAATGTAACCAAGAATCCTTCACTGGAGAAAAAATGTGTGTATACAACTTTCTTAATAGGTAGTAGTAAACTGGCACACAGTATTAGCAAACAGTTAGATAGTAAGCTGGTCTGTTAATCAAGTCTATATCATAATTTAGCTGTAGCCTTTGTGAGATTTGTGTGCTGCTTTGTAAGCTGATTAAACTATGTATTTTTAGGACTGCTTTCAATATAACAGTGCTAGAATAATTCTGAAAATCAATTATGCAAGTTCAGAACTTATAACCAGTGTTTGGGATACATGTTCACGGGCCATGGGGTTGTAACAATGTAGGGACTACCTCACACGGAGAATGGACTCCCGGAGAGTGGACCACCTGAGAGCTTCCTTGACAGACTAGCAACGTGTCCAGGATATAGCTCGCCTCTTGCCTGATGACAGCTGGGATAGGCTCCAGCTGACTTTTGGAGTTTGAGAATTGAGAAATATGTGAAAATGACTCAGCTATGTAATGTGCTTTACACCTTCATGAAAGCAGATTCTAACTTGTGACTGATTTTTTTTTTATCCAAGAGTGTGGCTGCTCCATCTGTTGCAAAGCCAAACTGTGTGCATAGCATTTCTTCAGAGACGTCCTTCAAAGCAAGGCTTTCTAACTGCAGAATGTCACAGACAGCAACCACAGTGCATAACTGCAACTCAACAAGCTGAAATGAGAAGCTGTAGAACTCACCTTTGTAGGAGATTCTAAAGATGATGACATATATGCATATGCAGAAATATTTTTAAAGATGTTCTCCTGTAAAATCTGTCACTCTGAATGCATTTAATTATTCTTTTATTAAGCAAGCACTAGTTTCCGGATCCTCACCATCCCCTCCAGCAAATTGCACCCTGGGTTCTTTATACGTGCATCATGTATACACACACCCAACATGCAATTAAAAGATATGTGCTGATATTCTGTGTGCTACCAATCTGTGAATCTGAAGTCTAGCATTTCTACTTGTCTGATGAAATTGTTATTTCAGGGCCATGAAGCTCCTTCAGTTTCCAAAATAAAACATGGACTGAGAGTTGAGGGTCTAAAGAATATAGTTATGCTATATTTCTAGATGAAAACAAACGAACTCATGGACATTGTGAGCCGAAATGTTATACAGTGTGAGGCTTTAAGAGACAGCAGAACATTACAATGACTCGTAAATGTTATTTTAGACTCAGATCTATTCCACAAACAAGGGATGCAGCACTGTGGCATACTGAAAAATTGAGTCCCTTATCCAGTACAACAGAAGCCAGTGCAATGTTTAGGCCTGCTGTCCAAAAGTAAAAGATTCTGAGCCCTGGGTGACATGCTCCTTCATTTCCATGAACACACACACGCTCAGTGTAGTGTAGGCAATTTCCCATGTAGCCCTACCCTTGTGTTCTAACTGATGAGTACTACTGTAAATGTGTATTCTGACAATAAATATTGTGAAATTCAACAATTTTTTTTCCTAAAAACCACCCAGTAAGGGATAAATACAAAATAACACAATGCACTGCTGTTTGTTCAGGTTTGACGTTCACTGCTATCAGTAAAAACAAGTTTTTAATGAACTGAAATTTAACGTAAAACTTTTTTGAAAAAGGGATTATGGATGACTGCCATCTGAGCATTTGGTCGTGGTTCTAGTCATGGAAACCCAGCTATATTGCTCCTGTTCTATGATTACCAATATATATATATATCTATAGCTATCTAGCTATATATATATATATTTTTTTTTTACCTCTGTACGGGAAGGACGTATAAGAGACACTATATGAAAAGCACTGGACCGCACCTGTTAATATTTGAATCCAGGTGTTTCATTCAGTCCCACTGCCACATGTCTATAAAATCAAGCACCTAACCATGCAGTATGCCTTTAGAAACATTTGTGAAAGAATGGGTCGTTCTGAAGAACTCACTGAATTTGACTGTGGTATTGCAATAGGATTCCACCATTACAACAAGTCTGTTTATGAAATTTTTCAACTCTAAGTGGCAATATTGCAAAGTGTAAACATTTAGGAACTGCAGCAACTCAGCCATGAAGCGGCAGACCACATAAATTTACAGAACAGGGTTGCTGAGTCCTCAGGTGTGTAGTGTTCAAAAGTCACCAACACTCTGCTGACTCACTAACTTCCAGATTTCTGAACCTCGTCAGGTAGTAATATTAGCACTGTGTGCTGGGAGCTTCATGACTGCATTTCCATGGCCAAGCTGCTGTGTACAAGCCTTACATCACCAAGCATAATGCCAAGTGTTGAATGGAGTGGTGTGAAGCACATCACCACTGGACTCTGGAGCAGTGGAAATTTGTTCTGTGTAGGAAGAGAACATTCTGATGGACAAGTCAGGATTTTTTCAAATGCCAGGAGAATGTTACCTGCCTGGCCGCATTGTAGAAACTGTAAAATTTGGTGGAGGAGAGATAAAGCTATAGGCTTGCTTAGTTCCAGTGAAGCCAAATCTTACTGCTTCAGCTTATGAGATGTTTTGGACAATTTTTTTGCTTTGAAGTTTATGAGAACAGTTTGGGCAAGGTCCTTTACTGTTCCAGCATGACTTTGCCCCTGTGTGCCAAGGCAAGGTTCATAAAGGTATAGTTAGATGAGTTTGGTGTGGAAGAACTTGACTAGCCCATGCAGAGCCCAGACCTCAACCCCAATGAACACATGTGAGACTATTTAGATTAGAGACTAAGCCTCTTGTCCAACATCAGTGCCTGACCTTACGAATGTTCTTGTGGATGAAAGAGCAAAAATTACAACAAACACACTCCAAAATATTATAAAAGGCCTTCCCAGAACAGTGGATACTCTTACAGCTGCAAAGTGGGGACTGACTCCATATTTATGCCTGTGGATTTAGATGTAATAAAAGCACCTGTAGGTGTAACGTGTAGGTAGCCCAATAATTATTTCACCTCTGAAAAACTACTTAAAATCAGGTAAAAACTTTCTGGCTGATCATGTCATGGGAGGACTAAAGTAAAAAGACAAAAACACAAGTAGAACCAATAGTCTTTTTATCCATTTTCCAATAAAAAATACATTCATACAGAAACTATTTTACAAAACAATTTCAAATCAAAAAATCTCATTATGCCATAAAATGAACAAAAATAGAGCCTCATATTTTCCATGTTTATCCAATAAAGGTTCTCTAGCTAAAGATAGGGCATCTTCGCAGGTCTCTGACAGGTTGGGAAAAAATGACATGGCAAATAAAAAAATTAATACTTAGCGAACACCAGAATTCAAAATTATTACAATTCAAGTGTCCAGAACAATTCATTTTTGATTTGTTTTTTTTTTTATTAAAGATGATAGGCCACAGGTGTAGCTGATATTGATGCCATTTTAAAATGTACGTTTTTTTCTATCTTTATTAGATTTTTTTTTTTTTTAATCAAAACAAAGATGTTACAGAGGCAAATGAATGACAATGGAGTGCATCTATTTTACAATAATTCTTCAGCCTTTTCTCTTTCACATTTGGAAATGACACGGTGCACTTGTTTTTGGTCCTATACCCGTTCAAAATAGAAGCTTCCTTACAAAATTCTCTTAAGTTTACAATGTAACATATGTTTGCATTTCTCTGTGTAAAAAGAAAAACATTCCAACAGAATTTAATTAATGTTCAACAGGTTCACTTGCACAGGTGTTGAGTTTTAACAAGGCTACCTTTGATGTTGACAGAATGACAGACATCAAGTCAGGACAGAAATTATCCGGCAGAAATATTGTGGCTCCACAATATCTCTACAAGTGGGGGAAAATGGCAAAGGGATTATCCAATTGTGAACTCCATGGAACTCTTAAGAGATCAGACTTTTATCAGCACGCTGAGGAGTGTGTCAAAGTCATGTAGGTTATGTTAAAACATGCATATTATGAAGTGTGTATAGAAAAACAGCTTGTCCTTGTCTCACCTCAGTTTACCAGCACAGATACAAACCTCTAGACCTGCAACACAGCTCAGTTGAACTGGTTAGACTGGTTTTGGTACCGTTAAGTCAGATCAGAGGTTATTTAAACTAAAACTGGATCACCTTGAGGGTCAGGCTTACTAAAACATACTCACGTTTGAGAATGTGGTCAATTTTCCTTTGAGAATATATACTTTTGACACATCGACAGATAAAATTGGCCTCAATGTGAATGTTTGCTTTGCAGTACATCTTAATTTGCCACGACCTAGGTGGCTGACCACACTACCTTTGATGAGAACATGCTTCCAAAACTCTGTACCTTTGACAGCAAGTTACAGTTCATCTGAAGTGCATCCACAAAATCTTATACTACATAGTAGTAAATCATTATAAAAGTGAATTGCTTTTCCAAGTGCTCCACAATTCTGTCTCAGATCTGGATAATTTTGGAGTATGACTTAGTTTTGAAATATTTATGATATATTCAACAAAGAATGCACAGGCATGTATAAATGGCAGTCATTATGAAGCTGTTATAGTTACTTTTTTAATATTCAAGAGTTTAGAGGAGTTTGTCGCAAGAGAAAAGGGCAAAAGGTGCAACTGTATGGATCAGAGCCTTTATAAAGCTATTCAGTAACGCACAAATGCTTTCGCAATGGCCGTTTGGTGTATGTGTGTATGAGAGTGATCTATTCAACAGGACAAGGCCACTTACATAAGGCATCAGTAAAGTCAAGAGTGCATTTACAGACAGAACAAAAGAGAAAAGCAAAGGTGAAGATAAAGGAACCAAAATCCCACAATCAAGATAGTTGCTAACAGTGGTATCCCCAATTTATCAAGAAAAAAAAATGACAAAACAAAATGACTGCCTTATGTGTTTGTACAATACTATGATACTGAGTATTATGACGGTAGCTGCTCTTGAATGGAATTTTGTTGTCCTATAAGGTGAGCAACACATCCCCAGATCCCATGCAACTTCTGTTATAATGGCAATAACTGTGTACAATTGTTGTTTTTTTTTCCTTTTCAGATACAAAGCTTACACAATGGACAACAAAATGAGCTTTATAGCGTGTATGTTTTGAGACAGGCTACGTAATACATTGCACATTTAATAGCTGCACTAAACAAAACAACCTCCCACTTTTGGACAGGGAGCTGTAGTTTCACCTCCAGGCCGAAAGGGGGCAATCTCTATCACATCAGATCCACTAAACAACCCCCTACTTCTCTCCATAGCCAACAGAATCAATCGTGACAGACAGAACTTCTTGCTCGCATTCATTCTTAGAGAGACAGCAAATAACCCTCCCTAAAAAAGAAAAAAAACCTCCCACGTATAACATCACCCCCCTGCCACGTCATTCATTCGCAGTTCCACAATGCAAGCTCCATCCACTCCAATAAAGCCAGCACAGGCATCCAGTCGCAGGCACTCACAGTCCCCATGCGCACAGGCAAACACACTGTCAGTGGAGGAATGGCACCCCAACCCCTGGAGTCCCATAATCCTCCAGGAATAGAGTCGAACACCATACAGAAGAGTCTCTTCCACATCTTCTCCAGTCTAGATTTTTCCCATTTTTGAGTCTCTCTTTGCCCTCCTGCTCCTCCACAAAAGCCTTTTAAGAGCAATCACCACAGCGAGGTGTTGGAGGCACTAAGTATGGTGCAAATAATAGCCTGCGTTGCTTCATGTTTTTCCACTGACTGGAACACGACGGTGCCCCTGTTAATGCTCCCAGGACACACCGGCCTCACTGATCCCCACAGGTCAGGACAATCAACCAGAATCATCCCTCAGAGCTCTCAACATGGAGGCCATCTTAGATGTGCCTCTTCATGTGCAACGCCAGGTGGTCAGAACGGGAGAAACACCTTAGAGAAAACAGAAAACACAGATTTAGCCACAGAATTAAAAAAAAAAACTAAGATGACAAGAAATAAATGGAGTTATATCCCATTTATTTCTTGCTTTTCTAATTTTCCAGGCTTCTTTTTGCTTTTTTTAGTAACAATAGAAGAATACAGCAGTCAGCATGTGGAAAGTTGACTAACTAGGCTACAACTATAAAAAAAATCCACAGCTAAACTCAACAGAATCACTTAACAGAAAAAAAATATACACTATCACTTGTGCTGCAGTAACAGCACAGTAGGTAAAGGGGAAGAAAGTGGAAAATCTCTTGTTTTTAATCCAACAAGGAATGCTCATTCATCCTTCCAAGGTGGTTAGCTTCACTGCTAACCTTATAATCAACACAAGATCCCTGGGGTGGCTTTTAACAAGGGAAACCACTGAAACAAACGACATACAGCTCCTTTTTTTCCACAAGCCAAAGATGCTTGTTGGATTCTATTCAGATTAAAGTACCCATGATGTTGGCTCTACAGCCACTTATCTTCTGTTTATTGTCTATCAGGAATTTCTGTTATATCTGAGATCAAAGGTAGGCCTGAAATTTTCCTACGCCCTTCCCAATATAACACGAACATGTACCAGATTCAAAGAAAACGCTCGCGGTCTCCTCTCATCTAGGTCCCTGTCCCAGTCTGTATAGGTCTTAAATAGCGTTCTATTGGAAATGGCCCAAACACGTGCTGCTCAGGGTTTCCACATTTCCAAATATACTCAACTCTCTTTTTGTCCCACCTCTTCACCTCATTCTTTTCCATCCTTAACCCTCATTCATCCCTCCAACTAGCATGTCATTCTGATCAACTAATTTGTTGCAGCCTTTGTCAATAAAAATACAAAATATAAAGAGAACAGCGTTGTTTTGAAGTTCTTGTGAAAAGGCATAATTTAGCTACCGACACATGTGAAACTGAAATTTTTACTGCGATCTCCTCAACAAATATCTGGCGCTCTCACCTGTCGCAGTGACTGCATTTGAATGGCTTTGCTCCAGTGTGCTTCCTGAAGTGTCTGGTGAGCTCATCGCTTCGTGCAAAGCGCCACTCGCAGCCCTCCCATGAACATCTGTAAGGCTTCTCACCTAGAAAAAAAACATAAAATGCAAAAATAAATAAATAAAATCAGCTTTGAGAGTTCAGCTCAGTTGTGATACTACAGAACTTTGCATTTTCTTACTCATTTTTGTTCACAACAAGCAGCCTCTAAAAGTTTACCAGAGTTAAGTATTTATAAATCACAACATGAACATTTTAAACTGAAACTCCTCAGATATGCAGTCAATAGTTGCAGTACAGGAGGCATAATAATGCTGATTTCTCAGAAAATATGATCCTGTGCAAGTGCTAAGCACATTGGGCTGACTACTGTAAGTTGAAGAGAAAAACAACCTCGTGCCTCGTGGGTCTCGAGAGCTGTGGTATGCAGCTGTAAGGAGCTGCTTTAGTAGAAGGCTTATGCAACAGGGGAGAGCTGCATGAAAAAAATGGAGACTGTTCCTAATGGTCCCACAGGCCATTAACCATCATTAACTGTGTGGGTAACATGGCTGGAGAACGATGCTAGGAATGTGGCTTCCTCTGCTAATGGGAGGCACAGCTGTAAACAGCCTGGCAGAGGTCAAAGGTGATGAGGGAAATTGCTCACATTTGATTTCCTGGCAAAACACTGCAAATGTCACATTCCCATCATTTTTCCTCTCCACTTTTTTTTCTTCTTGCTGGAAGTTGTATGCAAATGGGTGAGTATCTGAAGCTTTTCCCATGGTGAAATCTGAGAACTGTTGGTTTGTTTTTAGGATCCACATCCTCTGGGTGCAGCTCGGCCACAAAAGAACATCCCTCCCCCTCCCGTCTCTCTCTCTCATGCGCTCCCTGCCTCCCTTCCCCCTACGTGAAGTCACGTTCTTCTGTGTGAATTAGGTCATAGTTGAGGGTATTCCTCCTGACAAGCTATTCAAAGTATGTGGAAGTATTTGAAAAACTTTGAGCCAAAAATCAGCCCTTCAGTTCATTCTATCATCACTTTTGAAAGGCTCACTGTCAGGCTAATTTACCTGTGTGTGTGCGCTGGTGTGCTTTGAGGTGCGAGCTCTTGGTGTACACCTTTCTGCATCCGTTGAAATGACACCTGTGCACGCGCCTCCTCCCGTCAGGCGATGCCTCCCCACTGGTCAGCCCTGACCTTTCCAGGGTCCTCTCCACGCTCCCAGTCCTTATTTTCCCTGGCGAGTGCAGCACAGTCTGTATCCCGCTCCACACCTGGACAGCAGAGCCCTCCTTGCCAAGTTCAGGTGAGGATGGTGGTGTGCTGATGATGGCGGAGGCCAGGTCTTCACCACTGTCGCCCAGAATATCAGTCAAAGAGTTGGAGGAGAAGTCGAGGGTAGGGGAGAGCTCCTCGGAGCAGTCTGAGGCCTCGCTGCTGGCATCAGAGTTGAAGCCACCTGCATCAAGGTTCTGGCTGTCCTGATTGTCTTCCTCCTCCTTGATGTGGGGGATCTTTGGGTCCGACTCGTTCGACTTGTCCCCGCAGGCGAGCATCAGCTTGCTCCACAGGTCCTCCTGGCTTTCAAATTTAAGGTCTGAGGCTGAGACGTAAGGCTCGCTCTGGAGGTACCTCTCCAGCTCGAGGCATGTCTGTGTGAATGAAAGACAAGATAGAAATCAGTTCACTGATGCACAGAGCCAAAGGTATGTAACAGACCATTGTGTACAACCTGAAAGTTGAACACCACCAAAAAAGGCAATTTGTTTGTACAGGAAGCACAAGACTCAAGTGTCTTCCTATGCACTGTGTTTATTCTAAGCAGCAGGAGGATAAAATGCTGTGTTACTGTAACATCACTGGCCCTGTTCTTTTCTGCCAGCAGGAATGAGGCGAGACACAATGTCCTATGCAGAGGATAGTCAAGTGCATTCTAAGAGTGCCTTCTGAGGCCATATCAGGGAAGATTATGAGCATCGCATTTCCCTCTGAGAGACAGCAAGAACAAGGTGCTCTTACCCGCGAACGCAGGAGGGGTTTAAATGTGTGCTTCTGAGTAGGTGTGTGTAAAGGTTGGTCATGAAATTTACATATGCTACAGAGCCCCCCCCCTCGGGTTAGGAAAGTGCTTGTAGATCTTTTAAATCTATCAATTATTCAACATAATGTGGATTTAATAATGCATTTGGAGGCATCGCTAGAAATAACATAGCACACCAGGGACTGAGTAGAGGGAGGTCTTGGTTCATGGGGGTTCATAAAAAGCCTGGCATGAATAGTGCAACAGCCACTGTGGATTGTGGGCCTATTTTCTGTGAAAAGGAAGTGAGAGAGCACTTCCTTAACCCTCTGCAGTCAGCAAGCACAGGCCAGATACAGAGGCCGTGAACAGGCTTGTGCAATTTCCTAATGAAGCAAATTTCAAATTACAGCCAAAATGCTGTTATAACACAGCCGTCTACAAGAGTGGCACCCTAAGCTCAAAAGAAACCTGGATCTGAACGGTCATTAGATAAGTATGTTTTCCTGACCCTTTTTAAACTCTTTAAAACTATTTACTCCCTCAATGATTGTGACTCAACATTTAGCTCAAAATGAAAACAAAACCATCCAAGGGGAGGAAAGTCCCTCTTTGGCTGCACTGATCAGAGGCAACAATAAAGCTGTATCACTGGAGGATTTCAAACAAGCCAGCAGACTTATGTATGTCTTTGATATATTAAGGTGTAACACTATAAAGGGAGAATAACAAGCCTCATCAACAACATTTTTTGTTGGGGAGGACTCATTTAAACCATAGGTATGGAGTGGTAACTATAATATATATATAAACAGCTTTCATAGAAATGTGTATATATATATATATATATATATATATATATATATATATATATAAAAAATATAATAAAAAAAAACAATATACAC
>VUQH01052210.1:2757-17720 GCA_015106775.1 Etroplus canarensis | reverse complement strand
ATTTTTTAGTGCTCTGTGTGTACTTAGCTCTTAGAAATCTAATGTTAGTTTTGCACTAGAGAGCTACTGTGGTTAGTATGGCCACTCAGAGATTTATGAATCATCCCCATTACAGTACAACACAGGTTGCATACTGCCAAAATTATTTAGCTGCCTAAAACTTAGTCATACAGTGCTCGTTCTTTGTGCAGCTGGTGTCCATGGACTGCATTTAAAATATGGTTGCAGCCACCATGAGGTCACCCACTGATTCGTGAAGTCCCACTGTAAAGCCTTAAGTGTTTAAACCACCACCACCATGGTGTTATGAAAACAGATGTAAAGAGAAACTAAGGTACACTGCATGCTCACACAAAATACAGCTTGTACCAACTGAATAACAAAACGTAGTTCTAAGTTCCTTAAAATGTTGGCAGTACACCCTTCTATATTCATGTATTTCTATTTTATTAGCAAATAATTTACGTGTATAGTTTCTCTTTTTTGTGGGTGGGACCTAACTGCACTCTGCCTTTTATATCTAATTATACTCATTATTACTTTTATATCTAAAACAATTCAAGTAAAGTAAATATTTTTTGGTTGTTTCAGTTTTCCAAAATAAATTTTACACACATAAATATGAGGATACAATCGTCCAAAATACAGAAAGGGACGCTGCAGGTAAATCTGAGGAGAGCTTCCATCATCTGACCGAGAGCTTGTTGTTCCATAAATTGGGTACAGTGGTCCTGGAAAGAGCAAAAGAGGATTTAAACAAAAACGAAGAAGTCCATGTTTCCTGTAAATTGCTGCAGTAGAAAGTTTAACTTTTATAGATTATTTTTTATTTAATTTGACATACTTGTGGAAAAAAGACAAAAAAAAAACAACTTTGTTTGGAAAGCAGTTTGGCCTTTCATAGGTGATATAACAAAACATACCATAAAAAATGTGAGATCAACTTGAGGCTTTAGTAGTTGCCTCAGGCTGATCTCAGATCAGATTACTATGATTAGCTACCTGACAATTAAAGTCTTATATTCAAAAGTATCTGCAGCCAGCAGTTTGATGCCAGAGGCAGGAGTTTACTTTCCTGTGAGCCACAGTCTGGAAGAATTTTAATCTCAATGCCCTTAGTGTTTTCTGTGCTAGCTGTTTGATTATAATAACGGTACTTGTTTCTTCCATACCTGTCTAGTACCTATACAATGATATGTAATTTTTTAAAAATTTTTAAATATGTAATATTGCATACAATGCCTATAAAAAGTATTCACCCCCCTTGGATGTTTCACGCTTTTATTGCTTTAATAAATTAAATCAGGTTAAACTTAATCTGGCTTTTTTGACATGAATTTGCACAAAAAAAGACTTCTGCTCTGTCTAGAGTTTTACGAACTAATGTCAATTAATTAAAAATGTATAAGATAAAATAAATGTTTGCATAAATATTCACCTTCTTTAAAGGGACTGATCTAATTCAACGAAGGACCAGCTAGCTGTATGGGAGAGTGGCAAAGAGAAGGCCACTGTTGAAAAAATCTCATATGAAATCACTCCTGAAATTCAGGCGTGTGAAAGACTACAAGGTCAACTAAAAGAAACTTCTTCGGTCTTATGAGACAAAAATTGAGTGCTTTGCCCATCAGACGAGATGCTATATTTGGCAAACACCAAACACTGCACATCAACAAAAACACACCATCTCCACCATGAAGCATGGTGATGGCAGCATCAGGCTCTGGGCATGCTTCTCAGCAGCAGGCCCTGGCAGGCCTGTAATGGTAGAGGGCAATATGAATGCAGAAAAAATTTGTGAAATCCTGGAGGATAATCTGATTCAGTCTGCAAGAGAACTATGGCTTGATAGAAGATTTATTTACCAGCAAGACAACAGCCCCAAGCACACGGCAAAAGCAACAGAGAAAAGGTTCAAAAACAACAAGGTGAATGTTCTGGATTAACCAGAAGGTGAATACTTTTTAGAGGCAATGTATAAGTAGTATGAGTGCCTGCTGTTTTGGTAGCCCATACACACACAGACAAAATAATATAAGCCGTTAAAGCATTATATGAGTACTTATTCCAATGAACATTTGGACAGAGAGGAAATATTTTAGATACTATTTAAATTACCTGTTGATGTTATTGCTGTAAGACCTGCTGCTATTGTAGTATCAATAGCAGTATGACTTGCTGTAGGAGTAGTCATCTGAGGACTCACCCAAGCTATGACAACGAATGCATGCGTTTGAGCACAGATCTGAGAATCCTCACATCAATATCAAATCATTGGATATATTTTTACAAATACTTACTCATAATCACCAAAAGCAGCACAGGCAGCAAGATTTGACTCGCCATTGCTCAAAGTCAAATCTGTTGATCAAAATAAATAAAAGTAAATTTAAAAAAACATTTCTAGCATTGAGCATTCATACACCATATGCATGCACACAGTTTGTCAAGTAATTTTTAGAGCAAAAGATGTTCTGAAGTTTAAATGCACATTGATATGCATTAAAATGCTGACAGTTAACAACACTAGCATCACTGTTCAACATATCAATGAAATCATACAATTTCCTTATTAAAATTAAAATTTAACCTTGGCTTCCAATAAACACTTTCAGAGAAGCTTGAAAATAATTTTGAGGTCATACAAAATAAATAAATTACCTTCTCAATCTGCTTCTTTGGCTCATTTACATCTCATGTTCCTGCAGGAAGGCTTTTGTACTGGCAACACTGGCACAGTTCCATGAATGTCTTTTGTCTTACCAGTAAGGCATACAAGCTAGTTAAGCACACTTGCTTCCTCATAACAATCAGTCATGTTGTTTGTGTATCAGGAAGCCTGAAGATTATCTGAATTATTGCAGTCACGGTTAACAAAGCTAACAAAGGCCTAAGTAAGAAACAAAGTATTTAAAAAGCTTTAGAAATGCCTTTGTATTTGTTCTAAACACAATATTTAATGACATTTTATCACTAAAAAATTAGGCTATTTGTGATTTGATGGAAAAGCATAAACCTACTTTGACTGCAATGAAAATTAGACCACCACCTCCTAAAGAAATTGATGGTTTTGTTGTAAGTTTACTAAAAATAAAAACAAAAATGTTATTATTATTATCATTATTATTATTATTGCTATTATTACTATTATTATTATTACGCCTGAGACACCTGATCCAATTTTTTGTGTAAAGTTCTGCTAAACAGGACTACATAGTTTCAGTTTTGGTTCCCCGGGTTTTGAGATTCCTTTTGGTCTATGGGATATCTGCCTCCATCTCAGTACAATGCATGTGAACAAAAAAAGTTCAGTGTTACAGAGCGTAAAACTGTTCATTGTGCTGGCCCTGCTGGGCATCTGGACATCTGTAGCCCTGGTCTACTTTGACTTGGTTGACTTTATATACAAAAAACATTTCTCAGGAAAGGAAAAAAATACCGATGTCCATTACTCCACCCGTACGGTACCTTTATGTCTATTTATATTTATTATGTCCAGTTTCTAAGTAATCATTTTAGCACTTTAGGTTTATCTCTTTTTTGTTTTAACTCACCAAGCTTAATTATTAAGTGTGCTTGTGTGCACTTGTGTTTGTGTGACATGTCCCTTGCCAGCTGTGAAGATCACATCCTGTAAAGATTTCCCTTTGTACTTTCTTTCTTTATGTTTGAGTCCCTAACGTGGTCACCCCTGAACATACAGTTGGTTGTATGTATAAAAAGTTGCAGCAGTAGTAAGTAAATTATGTGTCACCTTATTCTTACCAGGTCTGTAAAGTACAATACATTTTGCTGTGAGACCGGCCTTTTGCTTACAGTTGATTGCAGGAGTCTTTCCGCTGAGTGTGTCAAGACAGCAGGACCCATTTAGGCATCATCAAAGTGAGAGAATTGTCTACATTTAAGCATTTTTTTCCAGAGCAACTTATTCACATTTTATTTTTTAAAATTATGTTCTCAAGTTGTATGTATCTCCGTAAAGTAGTGGTTTACACATTTGCTTTACAAGCAAAGGGTCCCTGGTTGGATCCCAGGGCATATGGTGTAAAACCTCTGACAAAATACCAATGTGGCAATGCCTTGGGGAGAATGCAAGGGAGCAGCCAAAGGTCCATTCATTTGTGTTTCAAATTGTATCTGAGAATAATTCTGTCAGGGCTTCTTTTCAGAATAGTCAATTGTCATGCTGAAAATATCTTCAGTAAAAAAGACACAGTGGAATTCCAGGACTTAAACTGTTGTGTACATTAAAAGAAAATGTGACCTGGCAACATCGAATGGTGTGACACAGTAAGGAGTGGTGCAACAATGTGACTTCTGTCACATAATTTCTCAGTTTTTGTTTGCCCTGTGTATGGGCATAGTTACGGTACAAATAAATTTGGCCTGAGTAACCTGGTAATCTTTTTATGAGAATATTATGTTGGTTAAGAAGAAAAAACATTCAAGTGAAAAAAACCATAGATTCATCTTGATAACACATACCCCAATAAAGATTTTGATAATGATAAAACTCCATATTTATGACTCAGTCTTCTGTACACAGAATTTGATCTATATTTTCCTATATCAAAACTGATTTTAAAAAGCAACGAAGAAGAGTTGGGATATACAAAAATTCTATAGTTATAGATCATACTGTTGCCTGTGTAAATCACCACAGCAGGTTTTAAATCAAAGTGTCAAAATGTGATCAAAGTGCACACTTTTAGCTTTAATTCAAGGGGTTTGACAAAAAAATTCGATAACTGTTTAGGAATTCCAGTCATTTTTGAAATTGCTAAAAAAGATTCTGGAGTACTATGGAATCAAATTCACTGTTGCATATGTCAGTTAGCAATCATCCAGTTCGCATTAAACAAAGAAAACATGGCTTCTAGCCTCATATCAAATGTCATGTCATATCATGGCAAATGCCAGTTGAGCCCCACAGTGCAGGTTAGTGAGCACATGGCCCACCAGAGGAGGTCAAGCCCTCAGGCCACCCTCATGACAAATTTTTCTGACTGTTTGTTCAGAAACATTCACACCAGTGGCCTGCGGGACGCCATTTTGTAGGGCTATGGCAGTGCACGTCCTGCTCCTTCTTGCACAAAGGAGCAGATACCGGTCCTGCTAATGGGTTAAAGACTTCTACAGTCCTGTCCAAATCTCCTGGAGTAACTGTCTGTCTCCTGAAATCTCCTTCATGCTCTTGAGACTGTACTGGGCGACACACACCTTATAGCAATGGCATGTATTGATGTGCTGTCCTGGAGGAGTTGGACTACCTGTGCAACCCCTGTAGGGTCCAGGGACCTCATGCTGCCAGTAGGGACACTGACCCTGGCCAAATGAAAAACTAGTGAAAAAAAAGTCAGAAAAGAAGAAATGAAGAGACACCAGTCACACTGAGACTAGAGACATCCATCCAACAATATGTAAGGATTTTCTTTGTTCAAAATCGAAGTCTTATATATCTTGTTAGTAAAAGTTTACAAAAGTGGCAAAAAAATTGACTAGCTTTTGTATGTCATGACATTTTTAACAACTAAGGTCAGAAAACTGGGCTTAAAATGCTTGTTTCCCCACTGAACTTGCTTAACTAAGTTTTAGTGAATTATTTCAGTAAAAACATTTGTGTAGTCTAACACCAGTCATATGAAGTTGAGTAACATTCATGTTATATTATTTTGAAATAGAACCATTTTACGGCATAGTTGAGGTATGTAATGTCTATTCAGGAAAATTTAATTCTGTTTTAAAAGGTAAGTGAATGCCCTTCCCACATCTTTGTACACTGCCCTAATCATTCTAGATGTAATACCTTTCTAACAAAAGATCATCTGAGTCATTACTGCCATTAATGAGGCCAAGATGAGAAGTGAAAGAAGTTCTGACAGCGAAACACGTGCCTGATGTGATGGAATGATAGATAATGAATGTAGGGAGTTTTTGTTTTCATTTGCTAACTGCATTGTGAAGACAAATAAAACCTGTATGGGTAGTTGGTTTGGCATTTCCAATCCAAACCTTTTTCAGTCTGAGAAAAAGAGAATTAATTTTGATAAAATTGCAGGAATTGGAAAGTTCATCATAAAGTCAGTTGAAATCTCCTGGATTATAAATTATTACTCATCTGACAAAAAGCCAGTCTTTATAATAAAAACACAAAGACAGCCTCTCTACATTTAAGATCAGGCGGCTGCTGGGGTGCTTCTTATGGTGTGCTGTTTTTTTCCACACACCTCTCTTCACTCCCCATGCATTTATTTGCTACTGCTGCTCGTAATTAAATCTTGTCTTCTCTCTTCCATAGTCTGTCTCTCTCTTTACTCTCCTTTCGCTCTTGTCTCTCCTCTCACCCCCAACTGGTCAAGGCAGATGGCTGCCCTTCCCTGAGCCTGGTTCTGCCAGAGGTCTCTTTCTGTTAATGGGGAGGTCTTCCTCCCCACTGTTGCCAAGTGCTTCCTCATAGGGGATCATCTGATTGTTGGGGTTTTCTCTCTAATACTGTATGGTCTTTATCTTACAGTATAAAGTGCCTTGAGGCCTTGAATTGGTGCGATATAAATAAAATAAAATTGAATTGACAGGCAGGTTGTCTGTTGCAATTTACCATATGTGCAATAAGAGTTCAGAAAATCCACCAAGGCATGCACCAACTGGTTTGTTTTATCTCTTGTGAATGATTTATTATGAGGTTTTTATAGAATACTTTATCTTTGAAAAACCAAAAAATACCCAAAACAAAGTTTCAGTGGCACTCATGTTGACATGATTAACATGATGTTAGTACTCCCAACACTTTTATTGCAATGTTTCCTAAAGCTATATAATGTCAGAGCAAAACTGCTCTCATGCGTCTACATTATAGCAGCAAAATGAAAGCAGAAGTACCAAGCTGAGCTGTTTTTGTAGTAACAGCTTAAATTTAAAAAGGAGAACTATTTGTTATGATTCAGATTAAAAATTATCGTCAGGTTTCATTCCTCAGCCATACGCAGTCTCAGCAGCAGAAAGCAACTTTGTTGTAGTGCAGTGAACCTGCAAAATCAGAATCAGAATACTTTAGAATGCTTCAAAACAAGATCACTGTCCTGTATGTCATGTCACTGTGTTTGCAGATTATAGAGAAGCTTCATAGTTCAGCTCTGATACCTACATGTTTTTTATACAGTTATTTTTTATGTGCAACGGGGGTTAACACGACTCATGGAAACAATGCAAAAATCAGATATTACCCATGACATGACTCATGTCTACAGTGATTATGTAGAAATCAGTGACATTGAGCTGTACACTAATCAATCCTTAGATAGATGCAGTGCTCCTGAAATATTTCAGTATGATTTTAAAGCTTTTAAAGGCTGTGAATGACCTATTATTCATTCCTGACTCAGGGAATTCTGCCATTTTAGTACTTGTTTAGTATTTAAGCGCTGCCTTTGATGACATAGTTTGTGGTTTCCTCATCTCTCAGCTGGAGTTTGCTGTTGATATCAAAGGAACAGCTCTGCATTGGTTTAAATCATTTTTAACTGACAGAAGCCTTTTATTTAGGCTGGCTGGAACATCATCTTCACAGGTGCCTCTTCTATGTGGGGTCTATTCTTGGCCCAGTACTTTTGTTGTGTTTCATGCTTCCATTGGATTCAGCCTTTGAAAAACATGGCATTGCATTTCATTTTTTAGCAGACGACAGGCATATATATCTGTCGCTGAAACATAACACCAGAGCTCCTGCGAAAGCCTTACTCGACTGCCTGGAAGACATCAAAATATGGATGGCTTTAATTTTCTTAAATTCATTGAACAAAAAGAAGAAGTCATATTGTTTGGAACCCCTGTCCTCCATGACCTCTGACCTTTAATGAGTTATATAAAATAAAATTGAACTTTTAATGAACATAAATGTTGTTATTAAAACTAGCTTTTTTCCATCTTTGGGTACTCAGAAAGGTGAAGCCATAACTGTGCCGCTGAGACTTTGTAAAGTTTAGCCATGCCTTCATTTCATTTTGCCTTGTCTATTGTTAATTTTCTTTACTTAGGTGCCAGTCTGTCATTAATATGTTGACTGCAGTTGGTCTTAAATGGCACACACAAGTGAGACCACATATCACCTACCGTATATTGACTTCTTAAAATTGGCTCCCAGTCAGTTTTAGAATTCATTTTACTCTTTGTTTTTTTGTAATTATATGGGTTGGTGCTGTGTTACCTCTCTGATTTTCAAATGCTGTACACTCCCACTAGATCACTGAGGTCTGCTGAGCAAATGCTTCTACCTGTCCCAAGGTCAAAATCAGGGGCAATTCTAGGATCAGGCCTTAGGAGGGCTGCAAGAAGGAAATTGGTTAGAGATTTGCCTCAAGTTTTCAAGTTCATACAAACCCTCCCTTTATTGTGCAGACTTGGCATCAGGTACCCCTGACTTATGAATAGAATTATAGTCTGTCGCAGCTGTGTTGTTCAAGCCATGTTTAGAATGATAAAATCCTGTATAATGCTATAGTGAAGCCCATGCACCTAGATAGAGCTCAAAGCTGTTTTGCCAGTGCACACTATATTGTGTAGTAATAACACATGGTGCGGTGGTTAGCACCATTGCCCCACAGCAAGAAGGTCTTGTTTTGAATCTATCAGTCAGCCAGCTGGGGCCTTTCTGTTTGGAGTTTGCATGTTGTCTCTGTTCTTGCATACGGTCTCTCTGGATACTCTGGCTTCTTCCCATAATCCAAAAACATGCAAGAATTTGTCTTTTTTTAAATTTTATTATCTTGACTGTATAGCACTTTGGTCAACAGCTGCTGCTTTTAAATGTGTTTACAAATAAACTTGACTTGACTCGACCTTTTAGTCCTAATATTTGGTAGTAGTAGCGTGTCTGACGCCTGGATATTCTTTCATTGCAAAATAATTGCTAAAATTATGCAGCCACAACTACAACTTTAGTTTCATATCGTTATGATTTTGTTCAACATTCATCTATCGATAAGCAAGGTTGTGGAAAGTTTGTCTATTTGGGATTTTTATTGACCTTTCATCAGCATTTGCAACAGCACAAACTTTATTTTATATTTGCTTGTTAAACCATCTGCAGCTTAACGTGGCAAAGACTGAAGAACTGGTTGTGGAAATGAGATGACCAAAACACCAGTGACACCAGTGTCCTGTGTGGAGATAGCGGAGGACTACAAAAACCTTGGTGTTCACATTAACAATAAACTGGACTTCATTAAACATACAGAAGGCATCTACAACAAGGGCTCTATTTTCTGAGATGACTCGGTTCTTCAATATCTGTCAGGCGATGTTCAGGATGTTTTATGAGTCTGTAGTAGCCAGGGCCATCTTCTATGCTGTCATGTGCTGGGGCAGCAGACTGAGAGTAACGGACACCAACAGACTCAACAAACTGAGCCAAAAGGCTAGTAACATTGTGGGGTGGAACTTGACTCTCTGATGGTGGTGTCAGAAAGGAGGATGCTGTCCAAGTTAAGGACAATAATGGGCAATCTTTCACCCCCTCTCTCATGATGTGCTGTACAGGCACAGGCACAGATTCATTTTGCCACAATGTACCACAGAACACCACAGGAAATCATTCCTACCTGTAGCTATCAAACTCTATTATTCCTCCCTGTGACACCTAGTTCTTTCCATCACCATATCTTGTACATATTGCATATAGTGTTTAACTTTGGAGTTATTTATGTTACAATGCACTATATTATACATGTTTATATATTTTAATCTTTATTTTTTATTTATATAAAACTGAGTATGGCTCTGCGACAGACTGGCAACCTGTCCAGAGTGTACCATGCCTTTCACCCTATGATAGCTGGGATAGGCTCCAGCACTCCCCAAGACCCTGAATTGGACAAGCGGAAGAAGATGAATGAATGAATGAATGAGCATCTGTGATAACTGCAATTTCCCCTGGGGATTAATAAAGTATTCTGATTCATTATATTTTTATACATAGACTGCAATAATGTACACTGCTCAAAAAAATAAGGGAACACCTTTTAATCAGAGTATAGCATCATGTCAGTTAAACTTCTTGTCATGGTTCTGGGTTTTTGTGTTCTAGTTTTGTATGGGTGTGAGTTTCTTAGGTTCTCATGCTCTGTTCTTTGTATTCTCTATTTTTAGTTTGAGCCTTGCCTTAATTGTCTATTGTGATTCTTCAGTTAAGATTTTGAGCCTTTGTTCTAACAATATTTTGTTCTCTCTCACTCTCTAATTGTGTGTATTGCTTTAGAGTTCTAGTTTATGGCCTACTGAGAGTTATTTGAGTTTGTTTTCTTAGTTTAGATATTGTCCTCCTGTTTTCCTGCGTTCAGTCTGTTTGTAGGTTGTTGTTAATTCCTGTTTCACCGTATCAGTCAGTGTTTTTTACATTTAGTCTTTTAAATCTCAGTTCTAACCCTTCCCTGTGTTCAGTTTGTTAATAGTTTTCTCTGTCTCTTCTCCATGTGTTTATGTCCTACTGTCGAGTTGATAATTACACTCTGAATATATCTCATTTTCTGTTTTCCTTGTGTAACTAGTCGTGGCTTGTGCATTATGTTAATTTTTACTATCTGCCTGTGCTCCTCTCCTTCCAGTTGCTTGTCACTTGTTTGTCTGTCTGCATTTATATCCCTGCTTTGCTCTGCTCTGTGTCACTTCATTAGTCTATGTTCCCTGATTTCAGAGAGTGTTTCTAGTTAGTGTGTTTCCATGCCCAGTTCGTGCTTTGTGTACTTTGCTTTTGAAGGATTTATCAGCCATTGAAGCTAAGGGATAGGGAACCTTTTGTTTCCAGGTCAGGCTGAGAAGTTTGGAGACAAAGTAAGAGAAGTAGGGCTGAGATGATTTGGACATGTTCAGAGGAGGGATAGTGAATATACTGAACAAAGATTGTTGATGAGAAAGCTGCCAGGCAGGAGGAGAAGAGGAAGACCACAGAGAAGGTTCATGGATGTAGTGAAGAAGGACAAGCAGAGGGTTGGTGTGAGGGAAGAGGATGCAAGGGATGGGGTGAGATGGAGGCAGATGATCCACTGTGGCGACTGTTAATGGGAGCTGCTGAAAGAAGAAGAAGAAGGAGAAGAAGCATAGGCTTGCAATTTAAAGCTCTAAAGAAACTTGAGGCTCTATCCCCATTTCATGAGTCAGAAACAGATTGTTAATAAAAATAATTGTGAAATTTAATCTCTCTTAACTGAATGTGTGTTTAAGTATTAAGTTACTAAAAATCAAGATGATGGTGTGCTGCTGCATTTTATTCTATACTGAAAAAACATCATGGCGCAGAAACTTTCTTTCATCACACACAAACCTCCACACAGCTGGCGTTAATAGTGGTGGAACAGGTGCAGGCACTTTATAATGATTGTCAGTTAATTATCAGAATCCTGTCTTCTGTGCATGCAAAGAGCTGCTTCAAAGAAATTTTATCACCGCCAACTTTCAGTGATCCAATTTCCTCGTTAATACTTTAAGTATTTTCTGTTACTCTGTTAACTCACAGTTTTCCTTCTACCCCTGCTGACCCTCGGTACCTGCCACAGTCAGTGTACTGCTGTTAGTTGATTCGGAGGTTTTGGAAAAATAAACAAAATTTATGAAGGCGTGCGATCAGCACAGGCAACATAAGTACAAGGTAAAAATGATGCAAAATATTAGAGGCCATAGTCAGGTGGATTCATTAGGTTTGTCTCTCCCTCTGGTCAAGTATTATTATTCCCTGTAATTCATTGTAGGGCAATACAACAATCAGTGATGTGTTCGCAGTCTGGAACCTGGTCTTTTATTTCATAGGGAATATTTGCACATACTTTAGCCTCAGTATTTGAAGGTTTGCTTAATATGGTTATCCACCATTGTACATTCTATTGAGTGTGTGTGTGTGTGTGTGTGTGTGTGTGTTTGTGATTATATTTAATTGTTCTATATTACATGGATTCATATCTGAACCCATGGAAGTTGTTTATGTTTTATCTATGAAATGCTGAATTTCTTCTTATTTGAAAAGTGTGACTTCATTAGAAACATGGGTTGAACCCCCTTTTGCCCTTAGAAATGCCCTAATTCTTCATGGAATAGATTTAGTAAGCTATTGGAAACATTCCTCAGAGATGTTGGTCCATATTGACATGATAGCATCACACAGTTGCTGCAAATTTGCACATACATGATGCAAACTTCCCAGTGATGCAAAACTGCAGTGCCCAAGGCCAGAGGTATGTTACCATCAGCAAAGGTAGATATCACAGTCTGACAAGGTTTGTTTATAAAACCTGTCATCTGAACATGAAAGAGGAATGTGACCTACCTAGCTAGATCTCACTCTGACTGACTGACTATGAGTGATCATGTGAGTGATGGAGATCGTGTGAGACAGGGAGATGAATAAATGTCCAGTGTCCCCTGAAAGAAACCAACATTGAACTACACATACTGATGAACGTCCCCATGAGGACAAGATTAAATACAGCAAACTGAGCATCATCCCATCTCCATCAAACTTTACAATTGGCACAGCTGGCATGCAACATTCTCCTATTATTCGCCAAAGCCCAGACTTGCCCATTACACTACCTGGTGGAGAAATGTAATTCATCACTTCACAGAACATGTTTCCACTCCTTTAAACCACACCATCTGAAGTTTGGCATTGTGCTTAATGATGTAGGCTTGCATGCAGCTGTTCAGAAAGCGAAACCTATGCCATGAAGTTCCTGATCTACAGTTTGTTGTTCTGATGTTAATGCCAGAGGAGGTTTGGAATTCTGTAGTTACTTAGCAAAGGAGGCGACTTTTGTGTAGTATGCGTCTCGGCACTCGGCAACCCCACTCTACAACTTTACGCGGGCTGCCACTTCATGGCTAAGTTGCTGTGGTTCCACTTAGCAATAACACCACTTATGTTTGACCATGAATCTAGGAGGGAAGAAACTTCATGAACTGATTTGTGGCAACATGGCATCCTATTACACTATCACGCTTGAATGCAGTTTTGAGTTTTTTAGAAGAGCCCGTTCTTTCACAAATGTTTGTAAATGCAGATTGCATGGCTAGGTGCTTGATTTTTCTTGATTTTTTTTTTATCTGCTGTAACAAAAGAATTTCTCAAATTCGTAGATCTTCTCTTTTCTTAATGAAGGCGCTATAACCTATTAAGTATAAATTAGCCAATTGACTTTTCAAATACATTTAAATAATTAAAAATTTACTAAGTGACAACTCTGCATTCATGATTTTTTAGTATTTTAACTTTGCATTCTTGTTACAATACTGTATTCTTGTTGTATTTATGAAACTACAGGATTATAATAACTAAAACTGCTTACTTATTTACTTGTCTATTAGCATGTATAGGCCTATTTGAAACAGAGAAGCTATGAAGCTCTGCAGGCTGCTTTGAATCCTATCTGTGTTTGTGCAAATGAAGCAAATTAAAATTAGCTTACTGTACTTTGACAAGAAATACATCAATTAGCAGCTGAACAGCTTTAAGTGAAATAAAACAAGAAGGAAATATTCCATATGATTTTAAGAAGTCTAGGTGCAAAACAAGAATACCAGTGAGAGAACAGTATTTTCAGTGAAAGCAAACACATTTTTCCATTATGTTAAATTCCCTCTTTTCCTGTATGATTTTTTTCTTTTTTGGGATTTGGAACCTATAGCTATAAGGACAACTGATGAGCCATTTATGTAGATTTGTCAGTGCCAGCCATCACAATTGGGTATCAACAAAAAGAAGAGGATAATCATCATCTAGTTTTTTTGTCCAAGTCATAGGGAGCCACTGGAGATGGGCAAAAAAGCCATGAATCCGGGACCCCTGACAGGGAGTAAAATATCTCTCTGTAGGAAGTAGTTGGAGTTTGGGGGAAACAGAGGATGGAAAGAACAGGGTAGAAAAAAGGAGCAGAGGTAATCAGGGGGACAAAGGTGATTAGAGAAAAGGAAAGAGCTAGCAGAGGGGAAAAAGGAGTGAGGGAGGGTGGTGGTGCATAAAAACATTACCCTAGTGCCGTGTGATGGGAAATTTTGGAATTGAGTCCTTGCTGTTAGATGTTACTTTGCTGATTAATACTTAGTGCTATTTTTTTGTGTTTTCTTTGTTTTACGTTACTGTGACCTTGTGCCCGTGTGGAAACTGGTCAGGGTTGGTTTTCTCCCACCTGTAACCTTGAGTGGCACCGAGTGAAGACATTAATTATGTCTTTTGCTGATAACTGTTTCTATAATAATGTTTGGCCCACTATCCTTCAGAGTCAGCTGCTTACAGACTACTGCTGTTTTCCATATTGTCTCTGAGAGTTAATAAACTCTCTAAAATGGATTGCTGTGTACAATTATTAATTTCAGATTTCCATAACACGCTGTTTACCTCGTTAAAGTAAGTAACATGACATGTATCAAATGCATGACTACTTATTTGTCTAATGACTGTCAGAACAGCAGATGGTTGTATTCTGAGAATCAGGCCTGTGATTTTGATGTTCTGCTTTTCAAACAAAAGCAGAATCAATGTGCTTTTGCAAGCCATTTTAACTCTTTAAATTAAACCAGAGCCTGTGTGTGTACCTTTCGGCTGCTCCCTTGTATTCTCCACCAAGGGGTCACCACAGCGGATTAATCCACATTGGTGATTTGGCGGAGGTTTTAGGCCGAATGCCCTTCCTGACGCAACCCTCCATGGTGAGAGGGGCTTGTGTCCCCACCTGGAAACAAACCAGGGACCTTTCGCTTCAAAGGTGATTGCACAAACCGCTACGCTACCGGGGACACTAAATTAAACCAGAGCCTCAATAGATAAATAGATAAATAGCCTAAATTTAAAAAAAACAAAGCAAGCAATGAAGTCACAGCACACCAACAGTCTTTAAAGGCTGTATTTAATCTGTATTGGTTGTATTGCTTGAAAAACTAACTATAAAATTGCTATAATATTGAGTACCCTTACATCCCCCACT
>VUQH01052208.1:3379-17162 GCA_015106775.1 Etroplus canarensis | reverse complement strand
ACTGAAGAAGTCACTTGGATGAGTGACGAAACGTTTCTCCTACGGAAAACTTTGTGTCCAGATGAACAGAATCAATTTTTGAAGTATTACTTGCCTGGATGATTGAGCATACATCAAGAGACTGCTCCTTAAGTTGCAAAGCCAAACCATGCCCACAGCATTTTTTTTTTTTATTCCAAAGAGGATAGAAATGTATCCTCTGCCCCAGCCAGTTAAGAGCCAGTCAAGAACTACAGCCCTTGTCCTGATGTGACAGTGATACGAGCCTCCTTGACTTCTCAGTGGATTTAGATTCACATTAATTTGAGCAATACAGCCAACCAGTGACAGCAGAGCACCCCTTTCTTTCTGTTCTTCACACATTTTTAAGCCGGATGAGCTGCCGTGTCCTTGATGTTCTGGTTCCTCTGTAGTTTATGTAAGTTTCATCATGACAAACAATTTTTGGTAGCTTGTCCACCATTACAGTGAAGACCTGTTTTTTCTCTGCGTGCATCTGCACCAGTGATGTAATAGCCAGGACGTTAGCATATAAGCTCAGTGCTTAACTGTTAGTCTTTGTTTTGTGTCTCATTGTCATAGCTAATGTTTACAGACAATATGGCAAAATGGCGCTTCTACCAATCATTGCGGACTTGGGTCACTCCTGTACTCTTGTGACCCGCCCTGAAGCAGGAGATTAAAGAAACACTCCCACAGAGCTTTAATGAACCACAGTCATTTTTTGAAACAGCGTAGTTACAAAAAAGGATGTCTCCTCCCTGCAAGTTTTTATAATTATCAGAAAGTTCCCCCAGTCTGAGGCAACCTTTTGAATCAGTGAAATGAATCATTTATTTGCGTCTTTATTTAGCTTTTGCTTGTATTGCTTTCAGTTTTCACATGTACTGGCTGCTTTTCCCTGTGTGTGAGCTCATGCGTGCATGTGTGTAAGCAGTTAGATGGTGGTCTGTGATATACTTTGTGTGTGCGTGTGTGTTTTACTGACAGGTTCCCAGGGGCACTGTTTGAGCGTATGAGCATCTGTGTGTGTGTGTGTGTGTGTGTGTGTGTAGGTGTGTGTGTGTGTTTGCCCCCAGTGCTGGGTAATTGGTTTGCTGTGATAGCAGGTTCCCCTGAGTTTATTGCTCAGGCCACTGCAGAGAGCTGCCTGAGGTAGACTGAGAGGAAGATGGAAAAAGCCGAGGAAGGGAAAGGAAACAGGGAGGTGGGGAAGTGGAAGAACTCACGGAGGGCAGGAATCACAGGAGAGATGTGGAAAGAAGAGGCAGGACACAGAGAGAGGGAGGGATGGAGATTGAGGAAGAGATTTATTCAGATTCGTCGCCTGGCCCTGGCTGGTGTAACGGGCACATGATGTGACGAGGGTCTGTGCGTGTGCGAGGTGAATGAGTGTGTGAATGTGTGAATGTGCATGTCTGGTTATGGCTCTGTGGGTTTACGCGCCCGTGTGTGCTCTCACTTGTCTTGGACTGCGTACTTAGCGTGTGTGCGTGCATGCACAGAAGCCTCGGGGTGTGTTCCTGCAGTGCAGAGGGGCTCCAGCTGGAGACTCCGTGTGTTCTTCCCCTCTCCTGTCTGCTCCCCTCTTACCACCTTCCTCCTTAATCTTCTCCATCTATCCCTCTTATCTTCTTGCATCCTTTCATCATCCTGCCTCTTTGTCCTCTGCTCTGCCTCTTTCTATTTAACTTCTCCCTTCCCTCTTCTCCTCTCTTTCTTCATCTGTTATCATCGTTCCACCCTTCTCCACTAATGTCCCTTACCTTCCTAATCATTTGATGAGCTCTGCATGTAGCCGGATTACAAACACACCTCCTCTTGCACCAGCCACCCTCTCCACAGGCTCGCTGCTTCGGCTGGGGCACACTGTAAAAAAGGAGAAGTGGAGAAAATCTTTTAAAAAGTAGGGTATATAGTTCAAATCATTTATGCCTTTTTTCAGCTGAGGGATGACATGCCATATAAAGATGGACTAAGAAGGTGAATCCTAGGGTCATGGTAAATTTGGGAAATTTAAAATTACTATTCAGATCTACTGTGTTAATAATTCAAAGATGCGTTACATTGTTTGCTCTCAGAGCTCATCTTGCAACCTCCTACTTAAAATGATACATTTGGCACTCATCAGATTGCCGTGGCAAACAGTGTCATTACTACCCAGCCATGGGAGCTGAAGTCTTTACATACGCAGTGGTAGTGGTTACCATGGGAAATCTACAAAGTGTTGTTCCAAGGTTTTTCAGCTAACATTCTTACTTGATTGCTACTGTATATGAATTTATAAACTTAGTTTTAAGTTAGATCAGCTTTTCTTCTAAAACATTTACCAATTTAACTCTGCAATAAATATGACAATAACAAATTGAATTTAGAGTTTTTACAGTGTAGCGGTGCAGTGCCTGTTCTGGGTCCTCCGTCACCATGGCAATGCCAGTGCCAGTCTTTGTGGCCCGTGGATTACCACACCCTCCTCCCCACCACAACACTACCACCTCCACCCTGAGGCGCTACCCAAGTGTTTCCCCACCTGACTATCTAAGTGTCTGTTTAGTCATGTATCTGAGTGTGAAACTTGACAGGTATCCAGTACAATACAACGTACACTGTTACGTGAAACAGAAAGTGCATCGCCTTGAAGGCCTAAAGATTTATATATCACTATCTTTGGCTGCTCCTTTGTGTTTTCCCCAAGGTGTCGCCACAGTGGATTAATATGCATCAGTGATTTGGCAGAGGTTTTACACTGGATGCCCTTCCTGACGGAACCCTTCATGGTGAGAGGGTTTTGAACTAGGGACCTTTTGCTTATAAGGCGAATCAGGACATAGTGGAAAATATCACCTGGTCCTTAGCAGGTCTTAAAATTAGGTAAATACAACCTCACACGAACATCGAAACGGGACGTATTACAACACGTCATTATTTATTTAACACCGATGAAGCCAGAATGCAGAAGCAAAGTGTGAACAACTGCTTACACTGCACGATTCAGTAGTTTGTGGAACAACTGACATTGTCGTGGAGAAATTTTGGACCGTTCCTTTTTACAGCGTTGCCCTGTAGAACTGCAGTGAGCATTTGGTTTGCTTCGCTGGCTGGCAGTCAGGCTCGTGGGTGGTGGACTTCACTAGGGCTGCTTTTTGTCACAAATTCACATTGTTGCGGAGGGATTTTGGCAACCCTCCATGGTGAGCGGGGCTCGTGTCCCCGCCTGGAATCGAACGGGAGACCTTTCGCTTGGTGCATTGCTTTGTGCGGTCTCTCCATGCCTGTGTGGGTTCTGTCCAGGTTCCTCCAACAATCCAACGATATGCAGGGTAATGTTGATTGGTGGTTCTTAATTGGTTGTGAATGTGAGTCTGTGTTAGCAGTGTGATGGACATTGGACAGGCATTTTAAAAAAGGGATGGATAGAAAATACAAAGCTAAAAGGTGGCAAATTAGAGGAAAACTTCAAACATAAGCTCATCGGTAGATATGAGCAGCATTCTTTGAAAAGATGTCCCCTCACTTGTTGTTTAAATGTCCAAACTCTCCCATAGGTTGGGTTGAGATCAGGTGAATATCATTGGCACCCCTCTCAAACCTTGCCACCCTTATCATTCAATGAGACTTCATACCTTATGGATGGGGGCATCGTCATCCTGGAAGAACCAAGTCTCATCAGGATACAAATCCATCATTTTATGATGATGATCACTCAGAAAAATGTGGTATTGATTTACGGTGACCCTTCTCTTTCAAGAAACAGGTGGACCCAAACCATGCTGGCATGACTTTTTAAAATTTCAATTTGTCACTTGTCTCTATCTCAGGCAGGTAAGAGATCAAGGAAGAAAAATGAATGAGCGAAGAGAATAGTGAGCAAAGGATTTATCCATCCATTCTCTCCTTTTCCATTTCCTGAACAGTGACTGGCTCTCTGCTTCTTCATTTCTGGCTGTCGCCTCCTCTCGTTCTTCATCCCATCGTCTGCCACCATCTTCATCACTTTGTGTCTCCTCTTCCTCCTCCATGCCTCCATCCATCTGGCTTCACGGGCCGTTAACTCCTTCACCACTGCGGTCCCTCGCTCTTACTTCTTACTCCCTTCCTATCTCTTCCTCTCCCTCCTCAGAGGTAGCGTGATGCTGTGTGCTTCTCAGCAGGCTCCTGCAGCCCATCCCATGCATGGATCACTTTCTTTCACACACACACACACGCACACGCACGTCCCTATATAAACCCTTTACCATCCCAGCTGATGTTAAATCCTGCTTGTTCCATTTTCCCAAAACCTTCTGAATTTGTCACTTCATGAACTGCAGAATCAGAAAATGTGGGGGTGCTTGCTTCGGACTCCCCCTCCTGATGCTAATGTGAATTTACAAGCCATTTGTCATGAACATGTCGCACAGAGACCCTCTGTCTGAGAGCTGAAGGGACAGAGAAGGAGAACTCGAGTGCATGCTTCAGCCTCAGAGTGGAAGAGCCCAAAAGTGAAGGCATCATGTATAATTGCACAGTGCAAGAACTGAACCACTGATGCCCCCCTTTGCACTGAAGTCAAAGCCTGCAACTCTGCAGAGAACCAGCTACACACACACACACACACACTCACACTCAGACCGCCACGATGGAGAGAAAAAAAAAAGAATTACGATGGCTGCACAGTGTCTAGATTTGTGTGCATGAAGTGTATGGCTGCTGTCAGAGTAAATGTGACTCACTGGTTTCAGTGGGAGTGGATTTTCTGTGACTTCTTCCTCAACATCTCTTCGTGAAGAGTCGGTCTGACTTTTCCCTCGCTGCACACACGCAGTGGATCTGGGCAAAGCAGCACATGAGGCCATTTGGCAGATTTTTTTCCTGTGTCGATCTCAGTGTGAGGTAACAGTCCGGCTCTGTTTCACAAGCTGAAGCTGGATGGGTTAAAATGAGCCCTGCTTTAAATACCCACTGTGCAACACTCTATGTGTGTCATACCGCCATCGCAACACTAAAGGGTTGAGCTATACATGATGCAGCCTCATCATACTTTGATTGTACACTAGCCACCCGATTCCTCTCAAAAGCTCAAATAACCTCTCATTACAACCAAGCTGAGCGGGAGAACATCTTCGAACACACAACGTGTGTAACCTTGAAGCAAAAGGGCCACAGCAGCAGAAAACCACACTGGCCACCACTCCTGTCAGCAAAAAAAAAACAGGAAAATAAGGCGACAGTTCACACAGGCTCACCAGATTGGACAATTAGGTTAATTAGGACACTTAATTAGGTTACCTGCCAATTTACGAACAAGCGATAGGCTTCATTCCAGAACCTAGACATGTTACAACATAAAGTCACCAAAACTGGATGATAAAAGATTTTTAAATAAGCCTTGCCTGGTCTGATGAGTCTCATTCTGCTGCAACATTTGGATGGTAGGGTCATAATTTGATGTAAACATGAAAGCATGTATCCATCCCGTCTTGTACCGACAGTTCAGGCTGCTGCTGCTGGTGTAACGTGTTGGGTTTATTTTCTTGGCACACTCTGGGCCCCTTACGACCGACTTGTGAGTCCCCGCCGAAGTTCCAGTCTGTGCATCTGTGATAGGTCAAGAAATTCTGTGGCACATCTTGTTTGCATGGTAAAACACCTCCCTCATGAAATAGTTGCAGTCTCTTTGCACACCTTTTTCTACTATTTCTACATAAAAGAGAAGTCACCTCTGCCCACAAGCTGTGACAGTAAACATTTATTTATGTTTGTCAGCAGCATCAGAAGATTCCACAGTTTGTGGGAGAATCCCAACGTACAGATTTTGTTTTTTGACCCAGCCTAAAGTGAATTTTTCAAGAATACTTTTAACTCTCTTATTCGCCTCATATTGAACTCACATCATTGGGAACATTTGCGTAGACTTTAATTTCAATTGCTTCACTTTGTGTTTGGTGTGAACACACCGTAACACACCATAACAGAGATGCAGAACCAAGCCACGCCAGAGGGACGCCTCCCACAACATAACAGAGCCACTGGATCTGCTGTAGTGGTCAGTTTTTTCCCGTTAGTGGTGGGTTCACGTTAAATGTTGTCAAATGAAGCTGCGATCTCTGTCATACTGATATTAAAACCCTTTTAAAAAGTTCTTTTTACTTGAGGAGTTTGCTGAAAAAGTGCTGTTTTATTATAAAAAAGACTGAATTCTACAGCAGAATTTGTATTAGTGACAATAAATAGATGTCGCCCCGTTATATTCATTTTTATTTAATTTACCAGTAAAATTACATTACATGAGTGCACGATGACGGGCCGCCGTGATTTATTTGCTGAACAGAAATAACAAACGGGAGCTAAACATTGCATGGAATATGCATAGGCAACATTATTTAGCCTAACATTTTGATAGGATGTCAACTTTTCTGCACCAAATAAAATGTCTTGCATTTACTCTCCTGTCAGCCTTTGAGAATTACAGTCCCTTCCAAAAGTTTTTGAACAGCAAAGCCAATTAATTTATTTTCTGCTGTGCACCGAAGGCATTTGTGTGTGAGATAGAGAGAAAATATAAGGAGAGAGCAGAGCGTCAGCTTTTATTCCCTGGTATTTACATCTAGACGTGTTAAACAACATAGGATATAACACATTTCATATGAAAACACACAGGTTTTCATGTAAGCAAATGTATTGAAAAAGAGATAAAAGCTGAATTAAATTAAAGCCAGAAGTGCTTCATATTCAGTCGCTCTGCTCTTGTTCACAATAACTGCATCGACCCGGCAACCCATAGGGTTCTTGTTTCTTCATTGGTTCTGCCTTTCCAGGCTTTTACCGCAGACTCTTTTAGTTTAGTTTTGTCTGTTTGCGGGGCTCCTCCCTTCAGTCTTCTCTCCGGGAGGTGAAATTCGTGTTCATTTGAGTTCGGATCTTGTGATTACCTTGGCCAGTCCAAACCCTTCCATCTTCCCCCTGTTAATTTTCAGACAGTCTGTTTATGTAGACTTCTGTGTTCGTTCTACTACTGCCGACATGAGTTACATCATCAACAAAAATGATCAAGCCTGTTGCAGGAGCATTAAAGCAAGCTGAAGCCATGACACACCCTGCATGTTTAGGATCATTTTGCATCACTTTGGTAGAGGGTCATCCCTGTCTTGTCAGTCCATAAAACTTTGTTCCCGAGCTATTTTGGCTAATGTTTGTACTGTTTTTTCCATTCTGTTCCGTTCCGTCGTCTACCGCTTTTCTGGGGGTCCAGGTTCAAGCAGAGAAGCCCAGACTTTTCTCTCCCCAGCCACCTCCTGCGGCTCCTCAGGGGGGACACCGAGGCGTTCCCAGGCCGGCTGGGAGACATAGTCTCTCCAGCGTGTCCTGGGTCTTTCTCGGGGTCTCCTCCAAGAGGGACGTGCCCGAAACACCTCAAGTGAGAGGCGTCCAGGAGGCATCCTGATCACTGAGGTTTTTCTCCTCACTCTCACTAGTTGTCTGTCATCTAGTTGTTCTTGTGTTTTCCTTGGACGACCAGTTCAGTGCCTGTTGCTCAGGGTTCCTTCTTTTTCAGGATATTTTAAATTGTGGCCCTGGCTATGCCCAATATTTTTGAAATACCTCTGATTGATTTCCCCCCTTTCCTAGCTTCGGAATGGCAGTGCTTTGCTTCCACAGACAAGTTCCTAACCATGAATGCAGTCTTCACAGGTTCAAGCCAATGCTCAAACTGAGAGTAAATATCCAGGGCACAAGTCAAAAGTCGGTAACAGGAACCACCTGTCACGGTGCGGTTTAATACAAAATGTGTAATGTTCTTTGTTTTTTGAGATATGTGGATATGTAAATGCCAGGGAATAAATGCTGACATTCCCATCTCTTTTCTCATATTCGTCTTTTGATGTCACACAGAAATGTCTCCGGTGCACGGCAAAAACAAACTCACTGGCTTTGCTGTTCCAATACTTTTGGAGGGAACCGTATATGCCTCACGGAGCATTCCTGCATGTAATTTTGGAAGCAAAGAATTCTGAGGAATTATCGCTTATTAATTAAAACTGAGCCTCATCTTTCTGACGCTTTGCTGATTCCTGCTTTAAAAACACCAGTGATTTCAAATCTAATATTCACACAAAAAGTACATAATAGTTTCACCAGCTGGTATCGCGGATCTTGGATTCTTAGTATCTCAGAACTACTCTCTACTCATAATTTAGCAACTAAGATTCTAGGCAGCAGAAACCAATCTGGCAACCTCGGCAGATGACATGTGAGTCATTATTAATAATGAGCTGAATGGCCGGGACACGCAGCTTTGCACATTCATGGAACCGCTCTTCCCGAGCACAAACAGAGCCATGAGTATGCGCTTCTCGCTCTGTGCAAATTTTTTTTTTTTTTATTAGTAGCCAATTAATAACAACCTCATGTCTGATAGGAAGAGGAGTGAAAACATCTTCTCTAACAAAAGCAGCCATCACCCTGATTCATTCCGTTTGGAATATTCTCGATGTATTGCTTTAAAACTACGGTGCATTTTTCTGAACGGGGGCCCATGATGTATGCATTTTTTTTTTCTTTTTTTCTTTTTGTTTCTGCAGAAGTAATCTTCACACTTGACACATTTGTTCAGTTTAAGATTCTCAAAGGTAATGTTTTATTCAGATTTATCTGCTTGTGACAGCAGATTAGCTTTTCCCACAAGTCCAGAGAGCTGGAAAAATAGACAACTGATTCATTCACTGATATGCGATTTCAGAAACTGCTTAATTGTGCGAGTCAGTTTAAGCAATAAACAGATAAATTTGAAGACGAAAAAAAAAATCCAGTGTCTTTGACTTTTCGACTGCTGTTCATGAAAAAAAACAACAGTTGGATGAAACTGTTAATGAGGGATTTGCTGTTTATGATGGACAGTTCCACCACTTTCTGACTTATGCAAAAATACAGTTTATTATCAGCAAAATGAAGTTTTAATTAAAAAATTAATGGCGTAATAATTAAAAAATAATAATAATAATGAAGTAAAAATACAACTTGTAAATAATAAGTGGAACTACAGGCTCCCAAAAATCCCCAAACCATCAGAATCAGAATACTTTATTAATCCCAGAGGGGAATTTATGCTAAGCAAGACTGTTTTAAGGATTACATTTGCTTGTAACATATCAGAGATATTAACTTATATTTGCCATCTGTTATTTTTCACTCATACTGTCACACCTTTTCAGACAACCAACATACATTATATGAGTACATTATATGCCACACCTCTTCATCATTGAATTTAGCCGTTTTCTTTCAGTCCCTTTGCTACAGTACAGCTGTATAAACTTGAACGCTTAGCCATGCAGTCTGCCTTTACAAAGATTTGTGATGAACAGGTCATGAAGAGCTAATTGAATTTAAGTGTGGTACTGTAACAGGATGGCACTGTTGCAAGGTGTCAGTCTCTGAAATTTCTTCCATCCTAGATATTTCATGATCTGTAGTGGTATTTATTCAAAAGTTGAAGAATAATGTTACAAAGTGGCAGACCACGTAAAGCGAGTGCTGTGGCACATAGTGCGTAAAAGTTTCCAACATTATGGTGCCTGACTGCAGAGTTCCTGTTCTCTGCTGTCATCAGTGTCAACACAAAAATTGTGTACTGGAAGCTTTATGTCCCAGCACACAGTCTTGATGGAGTCGTGTCTGTTAGATGGAGTTGGGTAAAACCTGTTGCCACTGGATTCTGGAGCAGGGGAAACATGTTCAGTGAAGTGACAAATCATGTTCCAAATGTATGGGGACACTTTGGGAAGGCCCTTTTTCTTTTCCAGCATGACTGTGACCCAGTACACAAAGTGGAGTCCATGAATGCATGGCTGGATGAGTTTGGTGTGAAAGAACTGGACTGATCCACACTGAGCCCTGACCTCAACCCCATCCAACGCCTTTGGGATGAGCTAGATGGGAGAATTCTAGTATTACATTGCACCATGACCTTTTCCAAAACCTGGCCATGTAATGTTGGGGCCTAATCCTAACCAAATAGGATCCCAAAAGTTTCTTCAGGGCTAAAGTCCATCATTTGACCTCCAATGTGTTGCAAGAGTGACCTCACAATAAAAGGGCTGTTTTCGTTTTTATGTTTATTTATAAGTATTTATTTATTTTTATCTGAAAGCGCATTTAGTCTGTTTCTTAATGGGCTTTCTTAGTTCTCTGTTCTCTAACTTGTTAAAAATCACCACAGGTTTTCTTACCTGCTACCAATCGCAGCTCTGAGTTTACTGGCTCCCACTAAAGGCCCTCCGATCTCATGATGCTCACTGTTATCAGTGCATAAACACAACAATGTGCCTCAGTGATGTGTTTTTGTGTTGGTTTTGGGTGACAGTGGAACTCAGAAGAATAAGATGCATCAGGCTTTGACACACACATAATACTTGTTAGTTGGATACAGTCATTGTTACAGTAGGTTCAGTCTTTTCACTTGAGAAAAATCAAATATCACCAAACTTACCCTATTTTCCTATTTTCTATGCAAGAGCAGGCGTGCAAAACCTTGACGGGTGCCTATTTGGCTTCAGGCTCTTTGACAGATGCTTAGAATAATTGAATTTTAAAGGGAAGCCATTAAAACTTAAGCTAATGGGGTTGGAGACCTGATTCCAAATTCTATGGGTCAACCGCTATATCTTGACCCTACAAGTGTAGGGTCAAGATATAGCAGTAGATCTAGCATTTATTTATTCTTATTTCCTTTATTTTGAATCTTAGCTGGAACTTTGAATCAATGAAACCAGGAAAAGCAACTGAGGGTAGTCTGTGAGCAGAAGAGGAAAGGGTCCTACACTGTAAGTGTTGATACAAATAAGTTAAAATGCTTTAAATGTATATAATGACGGTCTCTGAGGAGTTGATAACAGGAAGGGGATATGGACGGCTCATTTGCAGACACATAAAGCACAAAGGCATGAGAGGGACAAAGTATTCTGTTTGTTGATGGGGGATTTGTGTGGAGTGACAGGGGAGAGAAAACGAGAGACCCTGTTTTCTTCTTTAAATGAAAAAGGCAGAAATGTATCGCTCCCCACTGCTCCGTGCGGAATAATTAAGGACGGAGATGCAAAAGACTCCTTAATTAGATTTTTTAATTATTGAGGATTCACTTCTCCTTCTATAGTGGCCCAATTAAGAAAGCTCATCAAAAACTAAAGAGATGAAGAGAGGCCGTTTTCCTCTTTCTTCATCCTCCTCCTCCCTGTCCCCCTCCATCTCATCTTCCTCCTCCCTCTCCTCCTCCATCTCCTCTTTCTCCGCTCCCTCATTTGACAGAAATGGACTACCTGCGTTCTGTTTGATGGCTTGTCCTCGCTGATGAGCGGGAAACGGAAGGGCCTCTTGCCGACTTTAATTAACTTGCTTGTTTTCCCGGCCCCGGTGAAAGTAAAGGAGAAAGGGGGAGGGATGGAAAAGGAAGAGGTAAAATCCACTAGTTGTGTGCCGAGCTTTTCCTGTAGTGATAATGAGTCTAATGATGGTGGAGATGGCATCAAGGTAATTTGACCTTGTTTCTCTTCTTAGAGCGGTTAGAGTTTTCTTTGTTCTCACTCTGATGAGCAGAGACTTCAGAGAAAGACTTTTGAAAGATGGAGGGAAACAGCGAACGAGCAACAAATCCAGTTTCTTACAGGACACTATCAGTGGGGATGAATGTTTTAGCCCATTGACTACAAATTGTGTTTCGTTCAGATTACTGCCAACCCTTTCAGTCAGTTTTTAAACTGACTTCCTGCCTTCCAGGCAGCCATTGGTTTCACT
The DNA here is from genome assembly GCA_015106775.1 of Etroplus canarensis. Classification (NCBI taxonomy): domain Eukaryota; kingdom Metazoa; phylum Chordata; class Actinopteri; order Cichliformes; family Cichlidae; genus Etroplus; species Etroplus canarensis. The sequence continues at coordinate 5,393 of VUQH01052208.1, read as the reverse complement.
TCATTTCAGGATGCTGCAGAAACTTAGAGAGATAGGGAATCTGTACAAGTCAACATTTATGGGCTTTTTTAAAAAGAGTTGTGATGTTGTCACATGGTCCCAATTAATGACTCTTTTGGAATGTAGTTTTTGTTGATAGGATTGTACACATTCTGACAATATTGACTTCATATTGACTGCATATTGACACAAAAGGACTTCTACTGCTAAGATTTCAACTCTCTACTATGAAGCGAGATTCTTTAACTCTACACCAGCATGCAGTCCGTTCCAGTAATCTGACAGCGGCTGGGCGTGTCGGCTCCCTCTATGAGCAAGAGCCCGTGTCACGTTTACGTAAAAAGTCATGTCAGCATCCTTACTAGGTCACTTTTAGTGAGGTTTACCCGACTCAGAATGCTTGAATCAGCGGTTACTAGTTTAACAGTTTTGACTGGTTTTGACAAAATAATAAAGCTTAACAGTTTGTTGCTTTTAGCTTTTTCTGGACATCTTTCTTCTAAGTCACCAATCCAGCAGAACCCACCCATGAGCTTTTCCAAACAGTGAGAGTTGTACCAATGTATGCACGTGGCAGAGAAGTTTCATCCCTTATTTTGCTATAGCAGCTAATGACAGGTCAGCTGTCACAGAGTTTGAGGGAATGAGCTGTAGTAAGCTCTAAAGCTACAACTTTTTGTGAGTTGTGTTTGGATGGGTTCTCATATAAGACTTGAATTAATTATCAAAGTAGCATCAAAATATAGCTGCCATGGTAAGAAAACTCTGATTAAATGCATCCGCCACTTTATTAGGTACACACTTTCAACTCCTCGTTGACGCAAATGTCTAATCACTCAATGACACGGCAGCAACTCAGTGCATTCAGGCATGTGGACACAAGCTTTACCTGCTTGCCAATCGCAAATAAATGACATGTCATAACACAATTCTGGATCTGAACACTTCACGTTGCATATCACACACTATATGTTTTTATGTTATTATCACTGAACAAGACTGGCCCAGTTCGACTTGATCTGATCACAGTCACATCCATCTGTCCATCCGTCCATCCATCCATCCATCCATCCATTTCCAGGACATGCAGTGTAAGTAGACACCCAAACCTCCCTCTTCCTGGCCACCCCCTTCCCCAGCTCTTCCAGGGGGGGACACCAAGGCGGTCCCAAGCCAGCCAAGAGATGTAATCTCAGCAGTTTATCCTGGGTCTGGCCTGCATCACTCTAAAAGCCACACCAATCTGTCTGTCAGTCTCCCTGTCCAACTTCCCCTCACTCCTCGATACACTCTTCTACTTGGGACAGCAAGTCTTTCCTGACCCAGAGTGGCCACTAGCTGAAAACTTAGCCTCAGACTTGGAGGTGCTAATGCTCATAACAGCTGCTTCACACTTGGCTGCAAGTGTACGGGTCCAAGCTAGAGGTCATGGCTCAATGGAGCCGACAAAACCACGTCATCTGCAAAAAGCAGTACCGTACATTTCCCAACACTTGGTTGAACCTAAAAGTTCCGTCCATAAAAATTATGATTAGGAGCATCCTTAATTAACTTAATTAGGTCCAACATCCACCGAGAGTGAGCCTGCTGGCAATGCAAATCAAACTCTCATTATGGTTGTACAGGGATGGGCTGATACCCCATGGAACACACCTTCAGGTCCCCTTTCTTGAAGAGGAGAACCACCGCCCCAGTCTGGAGGTACTGTCCCATGATGCTGCAAATCAGGTCAAATACTGGGAACTAAGATCAGTTCAGATGTCCTTATGCATTAACCATGATTTTAGCTGAACTGAATTCGTGACCTTGGAAACAGTTTTACAAAGCAAATAACTCTGGGTAATAATGATATCATTAGTCTTCACTGCAGCTGAGCAAAGTAAGCTAAATTAAAGCTAGATTGCTGATAAATAAGTAATTCTTGAATTATTTTTTAACTGAATATGAACAGCTACCAGACTGGGGTTTCACGTTGATTTTCATTATGTACCCAAATTAACTGAAACCAATGGCT
>VUQH01052204.1:11158-28195 GCA_015106775.1 Etroplus canarensis | reverse complement strand
ACGCAGGTTGGAGGTGTGGGTGGGTGGGTCGGGGGGGAGGTTTGGTTGGTTTGGGTTCATTTTGGAGCTCATATGATCATGTAAGAGAATGGATTTACCTCCAGTCTGCAGGCCGGTGATTTTGCCCGTCAGATCTCATCAACAGATGTGCAAATTACTTCCACAAACGCGCTCCGATTCCACAGAAGTATACACAGGATATGGGCAAAAGTACCGCCTCGTACTCATTATATTCAGGGCTTGCCTTTCAAACATTCCTGATTGAATGGGTCATTACACACACCAGTGTGGTGCTGTAATAGGATGCCACCGATGCGGCAAGGCAGATATTCCACCATCAGCTGTAAGTGGTGTCATCACAAAGAGGAAGCCTTCAGGAACCACAGCAACTCAGCCACCAAGTGGCAGACCACGTGAAGTTACAGAGCGGAGTTGCCAATAGTATGAAAGTGGCAAACACCGACTCAGTAACTGCATAGTTCTGAACCTACGCTGGCATTAACATCAGCAGAAGAGCAGTCCGCCGGGAGCTTCGTGGCTGCTGCATGCAAGCTTTACATCACCAAGTGTCGGCTGTAAAGCGTGCCACCACTGGACTCTGGAGCCGTGGAAACGTGTTCTGTGGTGTGATGAGACACACTAATCTATCTAGCAGTCTCCCCTGTACCTTCTGTAATGTTTGGTGGAGGAGGGATGATGCTGTGGGGTTGTTTTTCTGGGGTCGTCCTGGGCCCCTTAGTTCCAGTGAAAGTAAATCTTCATGCTTCCCAAGACATTTTAAACAATTCTATGTTTCCAGCTGTGTGGCAATGGTTTTGGGAAGATCCTTTTCTGATCCAGCATGACTGTGCCCCTGTGCACAAAGCAAGCTCCATAAAGGCATGGTTGGATGAGTTTGGTGTGGAAGAACTTGACTGGTCCACACAGATCCCTGACCTCAACCCCATCCATCACCTTTGGGAGAATGAAGATTGCAAGCCAGGCCCTCTCATCCAAAGCCTTCCCGAACAGTGGAAGCTGTTATAGCTGCAAAGGGGAGACCAACTCCAAACTATGGATGTAGAATGAGATCCCACCTGTAGCTATAATGTCCCAGTGTCCCAATAATTTTGTCCATGTAGCGTGTAAGTCACACTTTAAATCATTTAAAGGTTTAAAATTGGGCGTTATGAAGTCAGTTAAGTGCATAAAAATGCAGGAAACCGTCAAAGTAAACCTTTGATCCAGGATGTTTACCTTTTCGTTTATAATGAATTATAGGATTACTGACAGAGTCTAAGGTGGGGATTTTACTCAGTTCGTGGATGCTGTGGAAATGGACAGCTGCAGCCAACATAATGAGTAGGCGCTCTTAGTGTCCTCTTTTAAGTCTGCATGCCTGGTCGCGGAAAATTGGAGAGCACGTCAGCTTGGAGCCTTGTGTTTACCTTCTGATGATGATGAACATTACTCAGACCAAGACATTTCTGAAAAGTGAAGCCTTAGCAGGAGAGCTGAAAACCTGTGTTCTTTCTGATTGCCACCAGGGGGCGACTCCACTGGTTGTGAAAAGACATCTGCTTGTATAGAAGTCAATGAGAAGGCAGCGCTTCGCTCCCTCTCTCTGTGACCTCGGTAAACACTTTCCTGATGAGTTTATGGGCTCAGTCGGTAGCTTGAGGTCATATTAAAGAAAAGATCAAGTTAATTTTTAAAATTATGATCATTATTAGAATCAGAAAGGAGGGTGCAGTATCCCTCTTAACCACCCTCGTCACGTCTGGTTTAAAAACACTAAGTTCATAACAGCGAAGATACTCAGCTTGAAGCTTCATAACGGTACTTCACTAAGCAATGAGTAAAGTCACTGTTGCTGCTATCCATGGCGCACACACTGACACGGAAAGTATAATAGTATTTATCATGTAGTATCATACTTGAGCATTTTTGTGAAAAAGTCAATCAAATGACCAAAAAAGAGGTGTGAAATAAAATGACTTCACAGACTCAAACTAATGACAACAAAATTACCCAAAGAAAAGACGCAGACCCTCTACAGAAAGACTGAAAACACTGAAAAACAGATGTTCTGTGTCCACAAGAAAATGAAAAACATTCAGCAGAAATTGTTAACTACAGTTACAAAATATGACATTGTGCAAACGTTTGGAGCCACTCCTCCAAGGAACCGAGGTTTCTTGTAATTTTTAAGGTGGCCTTGACAAAGGTTCTCCAGGCTTTCTGAAGGGCTTTCAAAGTTCTTCTTCGGCTGCTTTTTCAGCCCAGTGGCATTGGCATGGTGTGCAGGGCGTTTCCCATTTTCCGAGCAAAACGCAAAGGAGTGAAGGGCGGCTCGAGACTTTTGCACAGTTCTGTTTATTGATGCAAAACATCTGCAAGGGACACAAAAGGACAGCAGTGAGCGAAGGAACCGTCTGAAAGAGACTAAATTAAAAATCACTGCAAACAAAGTCAGGAAACGGCCAGAGAGGGGAAACGAACGGAGCTCAGCTACGGTCCTCATAGGTCAGCTGATCTCCTGTAGCTCTCTACCGTACTTCTTAAATACGTCACTGATACAGAGGGCTGTTGATACACAGATATGGGTGAAATAAACAAGCATATTGAGTTACTGAACCTTTGACTGTTGTAGTGCGGCGAGTCACATGGTCACAGGCTTGACACGGCACTGTTGGCCTGTGAATTAGCAAAGTAACACACTGACATTACTTTGATATTTGCTGTTTAACCAATAGAATCAATGCATCAGGCCGGTTGGGCAAAATAATTCAAGGGGGAAACCTTTTGTTTGTTTAAATGTGTCTATTTATTTGCTGGTATTTTGTTTGTAGTTTGGGAAATGGCTTTTATGTAGATACCCACTGTGCTGCTGATGGTTTGAGCCGAAGGGTTTTTAAGAGGTCCAAGTGTGGTGCAATCAGGGGAAGAGCTGGTGTCCCAAGTGAGAGAGTTCAAATATCTCAGGATCTTTCTCATGATGGATGGGATGTGGATCATGAGGCGGGCGGGTGGGTCACAGTAGTCCAAGCATCACACTAGACTACCGTGGTGCGAAGGGAGCTGGGCTGGAAGGCAAAGATTTCGATTTAGCAGCCCATCTACGTTCCAACCTTCCCGTAAGGTCATGAGCTCTGGGTTGGGACTGAAAGAGTGAGGTCCTGGATTCCAGCCTTGGAGGAGACCAGAATCACTGCTCCTCCTTCCTGAAAGGAGCCAGTTGTTCAGGCATCTGGTTAGGATGCCTCCTGGGCGCCTCCCTTTGGACGCTTTCAGGCACACCCAACTGGGAGGAGACCCCAGAACCAGATGGAGAGATTAGATATCTCATTTGGCCTGGGAACAACTCAGGATCCTCAGGAGGAACTGGAAAATGTAGCTGGGGAGACGGTTATCTGGAATACCCTGCTTAACTTACTGTCAAACCCAACTTTGGATAAGAGGATGGATGGAAGTAGGGAAAAGTGGTTGGGTAGAAGTTTAAAAATTCCTTTTGGAATTAGCTCACAGGGCAGCTATTTATGCTGCTTTGCCCTGCCTGAACTTGCTACGAATCTGCAAGCCACTTTGCAACCCACGTCCACTCCAGCTCCTGGTTTTTCATCCTGTGTCTGACTTAATCTGCCACCGATTCCTGCTCTATCCTATGCGAGTAGGGCCTCCAAACAGAGCCATACCACCAAATATACAGTAGACCACTGCATGTGGAAATGCAGGGAAGTGATCTGGGCTGCCACATAAAAACAAAACAAATGAGCACAAACAAAAGCAAACATCAGCGAATAAGACAGGAAAAGTCAGCTAGGAAATTTAAAATGACGGGAAAGTGATGAAACCGTCTAAAATAGCCAGGGACATGTAAATAATCAAGAGAATCTAAACATTTCTCCAGATTGTAATAGAAATATTGATGCAAACAAGAGCGAACGTAGTATTGGAGCACTGTGGGCAGTGCGAAGCTGAACTGTAAATAACATCTGTCCATAAAAGCAGCTCGTCCTCATAGTTATGACTCATGTACGACCCCTCTGTCAGTGCGGTCTGCTCACAGTAATTGCAGTGGCTCGCCGTCTCTTTGATGCACTAAACACGGCGCAGCGTTTCAGCACCGCGGGCAGAGAATATTAAACCTTTCTCATCTCACAGCTTTGTCCATCCTCACATAACGCAGGAGCAGGACAACACGATGCAGTTAGATTCATCACACATTCCTGCAGGGATTTAAAGCATTATATTAATGCTTCCTACAGGGACTCACTGAGGTGATAGATTTACATGCTGGGCTTACAGATCTTTTAAAGATCTGTAAACAGTGATGATTTGTTTTGTGGGCGGAGATGAGCTGGAGGCAGGACGTGACGGTTCTGCAGTAACTTTGTAGGAGACTAAAGGCTCGATACATACATTTTGCAGATGCAGCTTTGCAAACCTAAACCCTGCTGCCACTGGGTGAGCGAGCTGACGCCTCTCCAGTCTCCACGTATCTGGAGCTTGAAGCTTGGCCTTTAGCTCCTCCGGCCTCCAGCCTCCACAGGCGAGTCGTGAACCAGCGACCTCCAGCGGCCCTCCGGTCCCCAAACGAGTCCACCGACGGACCGAGCCGCCGCTGCCCCCAGTTTCTCTGAGCATTTCACGGCCTGACCTCGGGATGATTAATCAGTTACATTGAGTTGGCTGCACCTGGCTGCTACTTACCCTCTTAATTGCTATAGAAGCAGTGTTTTTCACAGGACTGCATGGAGTAACACGAAACTTAACGTCTGTACACGTCTAATCCTGAGTCCTCCTAGCTGTGGAGTCCAAATCCAAAATAAAAAAGTCACAGAAAACGCAGAATTCATCAGTGCGTGGACAGATTGTTTGGCTTTCACTGCCAACACTGTTGGCTTACTTCATTTGTGGCCGGACTGAAGTAAAAATTAAACTGAAACTTTCCTGTTTTTTTCACATTTACTATTATAAAGCAATTAGGCGGCTAAATGTTTTATTTATTATGAATCATTTGGGCAACGATGCTGTGGGTAGAATTCAAAGTGGCCTTCAGAAATGGAAACCCTTTGAGAGCAGGCTTTACATCTGTGGGCCTGGTAAGATGAAGGAAAAGCACATTTTGGAAAAGCCTCAATAGAAATAAAAAGGTGCAAATAAAAACACTGACCTATTAATAAGCCCATTTAATAACCCCGGAAAAAAGTATTGGACCACAGCTCTTATTCATTGAATTCTGGTGTTGCCATAGACGTATAAAATCAAGCAGCTAGCCGTACAGTCTGCCTTTGCAAACGTTTGTGAAAGAATGAGTCATTCTGAAGAGCTCACTGAATTCTGGCGTGGGACTGTAATAGGATCCCACTATTGCAACAAGTGAGATTTCTCCCCTCCTTGATATTCCATAAGTGGTATTATTGCAAAGTGGAAGCATTTAGGAACCACAGCAACTCAGCCAAGTGGCAGACCACCTAAAGTCAATTGTGTAAAAATGGCCAGCACTCCACTGACTCAATAACTGCAAAGTCCCAGACCTCCAGTGTCAGATTTGGCTCTACAGCAGTGGAAATGTGTTCTGTGGAATGACGAGTCGCAGTCTGATGGATAAGTCTGGGTTTGGGGAATGCCAGGAGAACATTACCTCTCTGACTGCACTGTGCAAACTGTTAGGTTTGGTGGAGGAGGGATAATGCTATGGGGTTGTTTTTCTGGTGTTATCCTGGGTTCCTTTGTTCCGGTGAAGGGGAATCTTAATGCTTCAGCTTACCAAGCCATTCTATGCTTCCAACTTTGTGGCAAAAGTTCAAGGATGGCCATTTTCTGTTCCAGTATGACTGTGCCTCAATGCACAAAGGAAGGTCTATGAAGGCATGATTGGATGAGTTTGGTGTGGAAGAACTTGACTGGTCCGCACGGAGCCCTGACCTCAACCCCATTCAACGCCTTTGGGAGAACAGAGATCGCGACGGAAGCCTTCTCATCTAACGTGATCTCACAAAGGCTCCTTTGGATGAATGGGCAAAAATTCCTACAGACGCTCCAAAATCTTGTAGCAAGCTTTCCCAGAAGAGCTCAAGAGTGATAGCTGCAAAAGGGGGCCCATCTCCATGTTAATGCCCGTAAATTTAGAATGGAATGTCATTAAAGCTCCTGTGTGTGTAATGTGTAGGTGGGTCAATACTTTTTTCCATATAGTGTACTGAAAACCACCAGTGTGTTGAATCACCTCTAAAAAAACTTTCCCACTCTCCATCTGTGACTCTCAGATTTAGGCCCAGTGGGCCCTGCTGAAGACATAAATCTTTAAAAATACCTCATAAATGATTAATTTCTTATTGAGGCTCATTAGTTTTTAACTTTAGCTTATCTTTTTAGCTGACAAACCTAAAAGAAAACAAAAAACAAGAGGAAGCAGAGCAGTTGTTGAGCACTAATTTTATCAGCGGAATTATCGAGTTCTTTTGGACATCAGGATGAAGTACAGTTGGAAGCAGATGTATTCATCTCCTGATGCATATTCGGGTTTTTGGCACAAGTTATGATGATTTAGCTGTTTGTATTAAGCACATCACACAAGTACGAGTTAGACTGCTCCACACAACTAATATTACAAAAGCAAAATAAGAATTTTACTGACCTGATCATGCATTCACAAATCAGGTGCTCTTAAAACACTGTGCAAATATTTTTTAAAGGCTTTTTTCATATAGTTACATATTGTTGCATATAGTTATAGATCAGCAGTATGAATAAGACAAGAGAGTTAGCTAAAAAGTTAGAAGAAGAGATCATAGCATTGCACAAGCAAGTGAAGGATTATAGGAAAAGAGCGAAGACACTGAATGTTTCCACATACAGTTCTTAGTTTAAAGTCAAAGGTACTGAGGCTGCACCACCCCTGCAAGGCATTAAGATGGAGTTATCAGGAGCAGATGGTAAGAAACCCACGTGTGACTGGAAAAAACCTCCAACAAGATGCTCAGAACCCTCTGGTTAAACCACAGAGGTTGTGGAATGCTGATCTGTGGAGAGGCGAAACAAAACTGGAACTTTTTAGGCCTTCAGATCCACGCCTCAGTGAAGAATTTACTCCCTACTGTGAAGCATGGCGGTGGCTTGGTGACGCTCTGGGGCTGTTTTGCTCCAACAAACGTGACCATGTGAGCCCACTGTGAGCAGGGCGAACCCACACTGTCCCGCACAGGTCCCCAGTGGGTTAGTCCACACAGGGCCCACAGCCCCACGTGGGCTTTGGGCTTGCCGACAGCTAACCCGTGCCGGCTCCATTTGGGAGTTCTGTGGGAAGTCCACTGTGGGCATCAGTACAAGTGTGAGTCCCGTAGCGTGGGGCCCTAGTGGGGCAGCCCACAGCTAGAGTGTGGGCACACTTAGTCCACACTGAGCTGCCCCACATGGGCCCCAAAAGGGCATGTTTGCCGGGGGAAACAAACATCATGGAAGCCATCACACCATCAGTAAGGATGGGTGTCTGTGGACCCTGAGCATACCTCAAAACACACATGAGTTTATTTCAGATGATATGTTGGAACATTTCTCAGTCACTGTCGCAGTTGCCTGAAGTTAATCAAATTTAAAATTCCCTGGTAGGATTTGAAGATAGCAGTAGCAGCACATAAACTGAAGAGTATAATGGAACTGGAGGCCTTCTCCCATGAGGAATGCACCGAGACTCCTAAAGAATGCTGCCAGAAGCTGGTGTCTGCTTGTGCATCCCATTTGCAGCAGACTGGAGCTCTAAAAAGGACTAAATATGCCTGAGACTGCATTAGTCAGCAAATGTATTGGGTTCTATCGATTCTGGAAAAGAAAAAAATGTAATATCAGTTTAATAAAGGTATCTAAATCACCCTTGGGTGATTTGGTTATTACAAGCAGGTTAATTAATTAATTATTGTCAATAAACCTAATATGCAATAAGGGTTGAATAATTTTGCTTCCAGCTGTATGTGCCAGATTTTGTTTCACACACAGTAATTGTAAAACGGAGATGTTTTTTCCATTAGTTTTAATCAGATTTAATTCAGAATATCAGCAGATTTTTTTTTTTAAATGCTGCACGGTGAGCTCCTGTCAGTGATATGTGTTAGCCGGTGTAAAAGTTCAAAGGTTCAAAAGTCGACTGGCGAGGGTTGTAACCTGGCCTCCTCTGCTGCCACTCAGCAGCAGCCTGCAGGTTTATTCTGCTCCATGCGGGCTGACTCATTCTCCCGTAAACATCCCCCATCAGCCTGCAGGGCGGACGATGGGCTCTCGCTCGCACCACAGTGGCCGCAAATGCCAGAAGCTCCATTATGAAAATGACACTGAATTCATCCAGTCTGGCAGCTGGCTAATGGGCGAGCAAAGCACAGCGACACTGAGGATGATGATAGTGATGATGATCAGAGGGCGTGGTTCTGTAGGTCTGCAGCGTCGAATATGTGTGTGTAAATGTGTTGTGATGTCACGCTGTGTATGTTTCTGTTGTGATGTCACACTGTGTTTTTCTGACTGTTGTTCTGTCACACTGTTTCTCAGACCGTTGTGAACATAGACTTTACTTTTTAAGCCTTTTTTGATCAATAAAAAAAGTAAACACGTCAGAATTCTATAAACACACGCCTTGAGGAGCAGATATTGAAGTGCAGTATATTAAAAATGGTCTTTAATGTTGTTGATAGATGTTTTCACAATGTCTCCATGTTGTACAGACGATGCGTTCCTCTTAAAATTAATTTTCTGTTCAGCCTGTTCTCAGAGCAAAACATGAAACAGTCACTGATATGTGATCTGAGAGTCGTGTCCATGGTCACGTACAATTAGGTGACAGTCAGCATTAATGTGAAACTAATATATTTGAACAGGAAGTCATTTTTGATAAGTAACAATTTATTTATCAAAACTTAAATCTGTCCTGACTTATGGTTTGAACTGTGGTCTGTGGTGGTTTCCAGCCCCCAAATGTGGAGTTTTCAGCTCTTTAGAAGTGTAAAATATTCATTTTGTGAGCAGGGACACGAATCATATTCATATGAGACTCTTTTGGGGACTGATGTGAGACCATGTTATGCTATTGCAAATTAATGCCATATGGAAAGTCTCTCCATTAATTTAACCAGGAAGGACCTTAAGATTCACACAAATATGGATTAATATACGTCAAGAAAAATTGTATCGCATGTGTATTTTCTGTGGCAGATATTCAGGGTGAAAACTGTTTTCATGGGTCTGTTGTCCGCCTGATGCAGTCCAGCTGTAATCAAAATAAAGGCACTTTCAAACTTAATGTTTTTACACATTTGTAGCTAATGACTCTAAGAGCTGAATTTCCATGATTCAGACATTGGGTTTGGTTAAAGAGCAGCGTGTTTCATGTGTAAACAAACTGTTGTGTTGATGCTGCCATCCAAAGGATCTGAGTCATGTGATTTTACTCACAGGAGATCAGGAGATCAGGAATGTACCAAGCAAACATTTCCACACTGAATAATCACCGGCTGACTATCTTTACTCCACGACTAGTCTTGGTCAAAAAATAGTTTCAATATTAAAGTTTTGAACAAAAAGGAAGTTTCGATTTTATGCTTCATCTACATTCCTACGCCTCGCCTATGATCATCAGCGCTGGGTAGTGACGGAAAGAATAAGGTTGTGGATACCAGTGGCAATAGGTAGGGTTTTTGGACTCTTTAGACATAGGGTGAGGCGTTTCTTCATTTGGGATGGGCTCAGGGTAGAGCTGCTATTCCTCTACATCAAAAGGAGCCAGTTGAGATGGTTTGGCCATCTAACTAGCAGGACGTTTGGGTGCCTTCTAGGTGAGGTGTTTCAGCTGTGTCCTACAGGGAGGAGATCCTGGGCCAGACCCAGGCAACACGGGTTTGATTACATCTCTCGGCGTCCCTCCAGAAGAGCTGAAGGAGGTGGCTGAGGAGTGAGGGGGGTCTCGGTGTTTCTGCTTAGACTGTTGCCACCACAACCCAGCAGAGGATGGATGGATGGATGGATGGATAGGTGGTTAGATGGATGGATTGAAGTTGTGTTGCTGATGAGGTTTTTAACGTCACTGTCTGCTAGACAGCCTTGTTGGATTAGCTAGCAAAGGGAAGTTCCTGTTCAAGTGTTGTTTTATAACGTTCTTTTAATGTTTATTTTTATTTGAATTTTTATCAAGAGAAGAGTAACAAACTCGCGACAAGTTTCACTTTAAGGGAAAACAAATATATGGCAGCAAAAGCTGCAGAGTACACGTACAGATGCCGGTGTTTCCATGTAGAAGAGTTCAGTCAGACCGTCTTGCAGAACAAAAAAAGTGTTACATTAAAGAAAGCAAATGCGTTTGTCTTTGTGTTTAAATCCAGTGACATTTTATTTAAAACTAATTTGGTTACCTAACCACATGTGAAGACTAGTGTTATTATAAGAGCCTGTTTTTAAATTAAATTCTAGGAAGGCTTTCTACAAGATGTTGGATGGGGTTGAGGTCAGGGCTCTGTGCAGGCCAGTCACGTTCTTCTACAGCAAACTCATCCAGCCATGCCTTTATGGTGCTTGCTTTGTACACCGGGGCACAGTCATGCTGGAACAGAAAATAGCCTTCCTCAAGCTGTTCTCACACAGTTGGAAGCATAGAATTGTCCAAAATGTCTTGGTAAGCCAAAGCATTAGGATTTCTCTTCACTGGAACTGAGGTGTCCATGCCAACCCTGGAAAAACCAACCTTGTGGCATTTTCCCTCCTCCACCAAACTTTACAGTTGGCACGATGCAGCCAGGTAATGTTCTCTAGGTATTCACCAAACCCAGACTCATCCATCAGACTTCCAGAGAATGAAATGTAATTCATCACACCGCAGAACATCTTTCCACTGCTCTAGAGCCCGGTGGTGACGTGCTTTACACCACACAGTCCGACACTGGGCATTGTGCTTGGTGATGTAAGGTTTGCATGCAGCTGCTTGGCCATGCAAACCCATGCCATGAAGCTTCCGGTGCACAGTTTTTGAGCTGATGCTAATGCCAGAGGACGGTTGGATCTTTGCGGTTATTACATCAGCAGCACATATGTAACTTTTACACACTATGGCCCTTTAGCACTCAGCAACCCCGCTCTGTAACTTGACGTGGTCACACCACTTTTAGGTGGCATGAGTAGGAGGGGGGAAATTTCACTGACTGCCTTGTTGCAGTGCCATTGAGCTCTTTGGAACAACCCATTCTTTCAAAAATGTTTGTACAGGTATACTTCATGGCTTGATTTTATACACCTGTGACAGTGGGGCTGAACGAAACACCTGAATTCAATATTTAAGAAGAGTGAACAACACTTCTGTCCGTATAGTGTATGAGAAAATGATTTCTTCTGCAGCAACGGGTCCAAATTCACATGTATGCATTTCCTTCTCACTGTGGAGGGAAACCATGGATAGTTGCCTGTGGTTTGTAGTGTTCTCTTTGGAAATCAGCTGGTCAGAAAACAGAACATTTAGGCTTTGATTCTGAAGCCTGCTCTCCTGAACAGATGCCAACATGGAGCTGGAGCATTATGTGGCCTCAGAGGAGAGCTCGTATGTGTTGGAGGGTGGTGAGCCAGACTGTGACTTTACACAGCGTGTACTCCATCTAATTAGTGTGAGCTGGAGGGAGAAGTTTGTGAGTGAAATGAGGAATTTCCCTGGAGAAATGTGCTGCTGTTGCCGCTTCGAGTCATTTGACAAGTTTTTCTGCCGAAATTGAATCATGCAGGAGAGCTTATGGCAGTCTGTTTCAGAGACTCGCTGGGTTATAACGCTTTCCAGGGGCAGAGCTGCTAAATCAACTCCACTGCAGAAAATCTCCCTTCCACTAAGAAGTTTCTGTAAACAGCTACTGTTCTCCTCATTTTTTTTAAAGGATAGGTTTTACAGGACTTTGTTAAGGACAGTAACCCATGATGGTTTTGACTGCATTGGAAAAAAAATGCTTTATACCCTAGAGTCAGTTGATTTTGGGGTAATTGGATGACTGTACCATCCCTGGACTCTGGAGGTAGACTTCAGCTAATCAAGCAGTTTTTGGGTGGTTCAAACCTTTATCTGGGTTCCTACTGCAGGACTTTTGTTCTAGGCCCTTTTCACGGGAGAAAGAAGCACTTTGGTGCTGGTTTGGTGATCCTGGATTTTGTTGAGCTGTGTTTTGGATTGTTCTGAGCTAATTATGTTTTTCTGTGTTTTTAGTTCCCCTGGTGTTTCTCTGTCAGTGATCCCTCTCTCTCATCTTGTTGTGTCTGAAGTCGAGACCCATAGATGCCCCCTTGATTTGCTCTGCCGGTTGCCTTCAGTTGCTGCTTGCTTGCGGGTCTCTGCCTTCGGTTTTGTTTTCATTAACTGAAAAGCTGCTCTGTTGAGTTGAGATCAGATGACTCACTTGGCAATTGGAGAGTATCTCATTTGTTTCCTTTGGAAACTCTTGGGTTGCTTTTGCAGTATGCTTTCGTTCACCGTGAAGTGCTGTCAAATCAGTTTTGCAGCATTTGGCTGAATCCAAGTGTAGCTCTTGAAGTTTTTTTTAGCCTAATAATGACCTTCTTCACTTGCATTGACATTCCTTTGGACCTCATATTGAGAGTTCCAGTGAAAAGCTACCAAATGCTCTGGGGACAGTGGCAGGTGGGGAGTTTGACTGGGGTGGTACACCTGTCAACCTGTAGGAATCACTACATTACAATTGGTGGTGTGAGAGCAATTTTTCCCCAGGATTAATAAAGTATTCTGATTCTGGTTGAGTTGCTACTTCATGTGGCTTACCTGCTTGGTCCTTTGCTTTCAAACGTAAGCTGTTCGAAAGTTGACTTGGATCTTACAGAGACTGTGGTCATTTTATCCATATTACTAAAAACAGTTTCATAAGTTGAGCACCATTTATTGGTTTAACCATCACCAGACTTTTGTTTTTCTTTGAATAAATCTTGAACTAATTATATAATTGATGATTCCAAGTTGTAAGGGCATGTTTTCATTGTCAAAGAATTCAAATATATCCAAAATGAAGATGTATACTCCCCAGCCACTTTATTAACCCTAGTACTGCAGGACCTCAATATATTGATATCCCAGATAAGTTTCATGTACTGCCGGTCGTCTATATATCGATCACTTCCGGTGTTTTCATTCACTGCCAGTCGTCTCACTGATCGTATAGCTGGCAGTACTACGATTAAGTATGCCGGTTCAACTGCTTCTTCACAGAGATATTCAATAAGCCAATCATACACACAGAAACTCAATGTCTTTAGGCATGTGGACATGGTCAAGTCAACCTACCAAAGTCCAAATTGAGCATCAGAAAGGGGAATAAAGGTGATTTCACTGACTTTGCCGTGGTTGGTGATGCCAGATGGGCTGGTAATGGATTTTTCTGCACAATATCTCTAGGATTTACAGAGAATGGCCTGAAAAAAGGTGTACCTAGTGGCAGTGAAAATAGAAATATTTACCTTAAAAAACATAGAAACCTGGGGATTGTTCAGCTTCGGTGGAGGTATGCAGTCTCAGACTGCTCTTATTGTGTTATTTTATGCTAGTGTTTGTAAAGAGAGTTTGGAACCTTTCAGTACTTTTCCTTTTTCGCTCTTTTATTGTAAAGCACCTTGTTTTTAAATGTGCTTTTACAATTGGAATGAACTCCAGATCTTTTTAAGTAATTTCCCTCCGGGGATTATTAAAGTATTCTGCTTAACTGCTTAGTTTGTGATGAAATAATGAGGGAACGGGCCATGAAACTTAACTTAACTTCTCAGTTAATTGTCTATTGTTCCCTTTTGGATATTTGCTTCCTTGGTTTTGGACTTGGCTACGTGTGCTTTGAATTTTTTATCTACCTTGCTCCTGGTTTTGGGTCCTCTCCAACACCTCTATGTTTCACATAAGAAGTTGTTCATCCACCTCTTTCCCAACCTTGTGCCTGGCAGATTTCCCCACCAGTTGTTTTAGTGTTTTTTCTGTTTTTGTTGTATCACCTCATTCACCTGCCAGCTTTTTTGCCATTCTTTCTTTTATGGTTTTGTCATTGTGATAAAGTTCCTTTGCATCCAAAATTCTCAGCATCCTGCTTTGGCTCTTCTCTCCTGATTCTGGACAGAAGGTACTTCTAATCGGCTCTGAAAACTCCTGGGTGGGGCTCAATTCTGGTGAAGATCAGCAGCACAAATGGAAAAGAGATGAAAAGCAAAAGTCAAAAATTGATCGATGAGGTGGTGCAGGATTTTTCTTTTTGGTTTATGCCACTTGATGAAGTCCAGAGAGATTTTGCATCAGGAAAACAGAGAGAGAGAGAGCAGTGGTGGAGAGAGCTACAAAGTGAATGAGATGAATCAGAGAAATAAAAGAGTGCCCATTCTAACTGAGGAGACAGCTTCATCCTGTCTGCTATCAGAATAGAGAGATGGAAGCTGCTGAGATGTAACCTAGTTCCCGTGTTTCTATAAACAGAAGCACAACTAAGACATTTTTAAAGTCATGCGGACTAATTCTGAATAATCTTTGTGGGTCGTCACTGCAGTAAAAACACATAATAGGCCGTGGATCTACCAGTTAGATTCAGTGTCAGGGTTCAAGAGTTTTCTGTTGCAGCACTTGGTGATGGTGGGGAAGATGAACTCCAATTTTACAGGAAGAGACCTCCAACAGAACCAGGATTGGGGGGCTATTTAGGGGCGACGGGAAAGAGAAAACAGAAAATGAAGATCAAACAGGAAAAAATACAAACTACAGGAGAGATTAATTAAAAAGCACCTCCAAAGGGCCCTCAAGGCCCCCCGGCTTGGTGTTTTCACAGCCCCTTAAATCATGTGGATATGCCCAAGCTTGTCTGGTGGGAGGAGATTAGACCACAGAGGGGGGAGCTGCAGAAGGAGGGCGCTTTACTTTCAGATTTCTTCAGTGTACTTCTAGAAGCAAGTGATGCTACTTGGCAGCCATCCACCATGTTGGTATTATGTATCCTCTTTTTAAATGAGTGGAGAGCCATAACCATCAGACATTTCTATTAAATCAAGCATCTGTTTTGCCTTTTTAATATCATATCCTGTGACTGAATGACCTTCATATTCTCACAAATGTACAGACATATAGAAGTATTTTAGTTTTTTTTGTAGTTGGTTGCTTTTCTGTGTAGTCAAATAATAATGATACACTTCAGTATCAACCAACCAACCAAACAGCCAACCGGGTTTTTGTGCTGGTGGCGAAACAGTGGACCAACTTTTTATCAAGGGTGCGTGGGAGTTTGCCCAACCAGTTTGCATGTGTTTTGTGGACTTGGAGAAGGCATTCGACCGTGTCTCACGGGGTGTCCTGTTGGGGGTGCTTCAGGGGTATGGGGTATCTGATCAGTTATTGTGCACAATCCAGTCCCTGTTCGACTGTGGCGAGGGCTTGCTTCGCACTGCCAGAAATGAGACCGACCTATTCCCTGCAGATGTTGCAAGAGTTGCCCTTTGTCACAGATTTTCTTCATAAGTTTATGGACAGAATTTCTACATGCAGCCAAAGAGTGGAGGTGTGTCAGATTCGGTGGAATCAAGATCTTGTTTCTGTTTTTTGCAGATGATGTGGTTTTGTTGGCTTCATTGAACCATGACCTCCTTGCAATGAGGCTATTTACAGCTGAGTCTGAAGTGCCTGAGATGAAAATAGGAACCTCCAAATCTGAGGCCATGGTTCTCAGTGGGAAAAGGGTGGAGTGCTCAATACGAGTTGGGAACGAGTTGCTGCCCCAAGTTGAGGAAGTTCAGTATCTCGAGTGAGGGGAGAACAGAGCATGAGATTGACAAATTAATGAAGTGTCTGCAGTGATGGCAGAAATGAATTTCCTCCGAAGGGAGTCCGGGCTCAGCCTTGGAGATAGGGTGAGGAGCTTGGTCGTTAGGGAAGGGCTCAGAGTAGATCCGCTACTCCTCTGCGTCGAAAGGAGCCAGGTGAGGTGGTTCAGGCATCTCTACAGGATACCTCCTCGGTGAGGTGTTACGAGCATGTCTTTGGAGAAGGCCCAGGCAGACCATGGGCACACCGTAATAATTTTATCTCCCAGTTGGCTTGGGAATGCCTTGGTGTCCTCCCAGAAGAGGTGAAGGAGGTTGTTGGTTTAGATGGAGGTCTGGGCATCTCTGCTTAGACTGCTGCCTTTGCAACCCTGACCTGATTAAACGGCAGAAAGTGGATGGATGGATGGATGGATGGATGGATGGACGGATGCTTTTCTGAAAGATGAGATTAAAAAAAACCCCTTTGAAACAAAATCAAAGGATTAATTTACTTTGCAGCTCTTTAAAAGACTTTTCTAACACCTCTTCTTAAAGTCAAAATGTGAAATTATTTTGACAGCTTATTTGTTAGTTATTTACATAGTTTAATATTAATGATGACACAATCATTAGCCAATCAGTCATCCAGCCTGGATGATTAATTTATAGTTTATAAGCCAGCTCATAAGTATCCTGTCATTCTACTTTCTTCAATTTGAAGCCGTGTTTTTCTCTCATTTTAAACTGATTGTATATTATTTGTTTTTTTTTAAATAAATTTAAGTCTAAACGCTCAAATGAAGCTAAACGACCTCGCTAGGATGAAGGGTTTTCATGGTGCATTCATCACTCTGCTCATTACAGACCTAATGGCACTGAAATTCCTTCTAATTAGTCAGTAACGTTGTGTATCAGAGGCTGTGATTGAGTGACTGAAATCTTCGAGAAAGAGTTGAAGGGAGAGGAGGGAGGGATGTGTGGGTGGAGGAAAGAGGGCAGAGCAGAGATTAGTCATCATGGTCAGAGGGGGTGATGGAAGGACGGGCGGATGAATGGATGGATAGATGGAGGATCTCTCCACTCTATGTTTAGCTGCGTGTCAGATTTCTGCTTTAATGGAGATTCCCGCTCTGGTAGCTGCAGCAGAGGCGGCTTGTTTGTGTCGTCATGTAGTCGATACTTAGACTGACTTTTTATGGATTTAAGGTGAAGCCAAAAAAAACACAAACAGAGGCGGCCTCAGGCTTTAAGCGAGGCTCTAGAGAGAAGAAA
>VUQH01052204.1:0-11138 GCA_015106775.1 Etroplus canarensis | reverse complement strand
AGAGAAGAAAATAACATCATGAAATGCTGACATTTTCCTCAAGGTTCTCAGTTTTTCCTCTACAAGTTATTGTTGTGGATGTCTGAGTCCCCTTTTACAGTTTAATCATCATATCCACTCCCAGTCGGTCCACTTAGGAAATATAAACTCTTGTGAATCCATTTCAGCTGCTTTGCTGCAAATGAAAGTGAAAACAGGTATACTGAAGAGGAAACACAGCAAGACAGGCTCCAAAAGGGAAATGGTTTCACATATCTTATTCCTCCTGCCTGGTTTTTTTTTTTTAGCTTTGCTTTTTGCTCGTGTCTTTGTCAGTGCTTGCAGAATGCGATGGTACCTGCAGCCCATTCAGGTTGCACAGATAGTCCAGCTCCTCCAGGATGGCACCTGTGCAAGAAGATTTACTGTTTCCCAGCACAGCCTGAAGAGCGTTGAGGACACTGCAGGAGACATTCCGTTGCACGAGGAAAGCTGGACAAGCTGGACAGGGTTAGAAAAAGGCAGGCGTCTGCTCCTTTCTGCAAGGAGAAACAGGAGGAACAGTGCCAGCGCCCCACAAAATGTCCTCTACAAGGCTGGTCATGTGTATGTTTCTGACCAGACTATGAGAAAAGACTCCATGAGGGTGGCATGAGGGCCCAACAGCAGCCAGGGTGTTGTTGATTAGCACATGGAGGTCTGCGCAACCCTCCATGGATATGCGCTCCCCCAGACCACCACTGACTCACTGCTGAACCGGTCATGCTCGATGATGTCGTGGGAAGCATACAGTTCACCACAGTGCCTTCAGACTCTTTCGGACTCTGTCACATGCACTCAGCATGAACCTGCTCTCACTTGTGAAGAGAACAGGGCACCAGTGGCAGACTTCTGGTGTTACCTGGTGAATGCCAATTGAGATGCAAGATGCTGGACTTTGCATGTCTCTAAAATGGATCCATGGTCCCTTAATGTTGGTGAAACTGGTGCAGCAAGGCACAACACCAAAGCCAAAAGACTTATTGTCTGTAAAGGGAATAGTGTTCTTAAGCAACAGTTCTCCAGGCTTTCTGAAAGTCTTTCAAATTGTATCTTTGGACATTGGCTGCTTTTTCACCCATTTTAGTCCAGTCCCTCTCCTGACCATTTTCAGAGGAATGTTTTTGTTTGTTAAGTCATGTAACACCGACCCATGAATCACTCAAGCATAAAAAGGCACCTAACACAACGGACGAACCAGTGTTGTGGCTACACACAAAGCTGGTTCATTGTTATCTTATTATATCTATCATTTTTATCTTTAGGCACTTTGTTACTCACAGCGTGTCGCAAAATACATCACTTGCTCCCATTTCTTTAGCCGAATCTATAATAAAATGCCACAAATAACACAATTTTACAGGCATAAATTAACATTTTGCACCAACAAGGTGATTCCCATAAATCTGTTCGCTGAAATCTTGGCTTATCTCAGCATGGTGTGCAGTGTGTCCTTAAAAACATTTTGAAACAACTGGACAAGTGGAGGACAGAAGAAGAAGTGACAGGCCTAGAAAATATCTACAGCAGATGAACAGTATCTGAAAGTCATGTCTCTAAGAAACAAGAATAAATCCAGCAAAGACCTGATAGATGCATTTGACCCTTCAGTTGATCCATCTACTCTTTGTCGAAGCCTGATCAGAAGTGGTCTGAATGGAGGGGTGGCTGTTAGAATCAGAATACTTTATTAATCCCAGGGGGGAAATTGCTCATTGTCCATTTTTAAGGAAGGGAAACAGGGAGAAAAGGCTAAGGTGTGCCAAACTACACAAGAACTGGACAAGAAAGCTTCTGATTGGACAGTGATTCCAAACACACTAACAATGCAGTAAAAGCCTACCAGCAAAACAATCAGTGGAACACTATCAGTCATGGATTGGTCTCCCAAGAGCCCAGACCTCAGCATTATTGAAGCAGTGTGGGATCATCTTGACAGAGAAAAGAGCAAAAGACAGCCAACATCCAAAGAAGAGCTTTGGAATGTCGTTCAAGAAGTCTGGAGAACTATTCCTGAAGTACAGAAATGATAAGAAAGCTTGACTGAGAGAGTTCAGGCTGTGCTGAAGAATGAAGGCGGTCATACCAAATACTGTCAAGTTCATTAGAATTGTAGAAACTGTTTTTATCTTATGTTTTAGTAAATCTTGGCACTGTAAATCTTCCTGTTTTCCTAATAACATATAATGAAATGAGGAGTGGATCAAGACTATTGAACAGTACTGAGTACTGAACAGCACTGAGTACTGTTCAGTAGTTCATAAACCTATCAGGGATGTATTTACTGAGGTAGTAGTCCAAGAGATAAATTTGGCCATTTTCTCATGCGATTTCTATACAGTTAACCTTATTTTATGAAACCAGAGGAGTCGCCCCCTGCTTGTCATTAGAAAGAATGCAGATTTAAGCTGCTGGCTTCACTTTTCAAACCTGAGAGTTATACATATTTTTATATAAAGTTGATGTTTACAATTCACTGCAATGACTGTGGTTAAACAACATTTCATTCATGACCACTGAAAAGCCTACACCTTGCACAAAGCAACTGCTGAAGCATAAGGAACTAATTTACCTGATGTCCAGTCCACAAACCTTCAGGGCTGATGGGAAATAACTCTGCTGTCTTTATTTGAAGTGAGCCACATGACATACTAAGGAGAAGATGCTCTGTTGCAAGTCTGCATGTTTATGAGAGCGGATGCAAATGTTAATGAAGGTTGTTTGTACAGGCTGTCCTGTATGCTCCAGGACAAAGGGTATTTTCTGAAGTTATAAGTGAATAATGTGAAGGATTATATAAATCCTTAATGAACATCCAACTCAAACAGACATAAATAAACAGAGCAGAGCGAGCCGCTTCACGTCTGCTGCTGTTTACTGCCGAGGCAACAGATTAAACCTGGGAAAAGGTCAACTGTAACACACACACACATGCACACAGATCCATTCAGAGACTCTTAGCAACACAATATTGATGTCCAGCATAATGCAGCGCTCTGTCCTCGGGGGTTTCCCTGGCTCATTTCTGGCCATGTTTGAAACTTGTAATTAAAAAGAGAAAGAGTGCTACAGATGTACAAAGCAGTTCATATTATGTTTTGTTTACAGTGGGAAAAATTCACACTGAAATGATATGAAGAACTTTGTTCCATTTCAAAAATTCAGCTATGTGATCATTTGCAGAGGAAAGGTTTATTTGAAGAGGAAAGTCAGGATTAGGAGTTCATCACAGCACAGAAACAGCACTAGCGAAGGTTACCAGTGATCTTCTTCTGGCCTATGACAGTAGACTCATCTCTGTGCTTGTTCTTCTAGACCTCAGTGCAGCATTCGATACCACTGAACACAAGATTTTACTATGGAGACTAGAATATAGGTGGAACAGTGGCATGTGATTAGCACTGTTTACTCACAGCAAGCAGGTCTAGGGTTTAAAACAAGTGGCCAACTGGGGCCTTTCTATGTAGAGCTTGCATGTTCTCTCTGTGCCTGTGTAGGCACTCCAGCTTCCTCCCACAGTCCAAAGATATGCATGGGGTTAGGTTAACTGGCAGTTTTAAACCGGCCATAGGTGTAAATGTGAGCATAAATGGCTGCCTGTCTCTCTGTCTTAGCCCTGCAGTAGCCTGACATTCTGCCCAGGGTGTACCCAACCTCTTGTCCTATGACAGCTGGGATAGGCTCCAGCCCCCCATTGACCCTTGGATAAGCAGAAAAAATGGATGAATAGATAGACTAGAATACACTGATGGTATTGAAGGGAATGCATTATGCTGTCTTGAATTGTATTTATCTGATAGATTCCAATTTATGCATGTAAACGGGGAGTCTTCCTCACACTCACAAGTACGTTATGGAGTTCCACAGGGAACCATGCTGGGACCAATACTGTTCACGTTATACATGCTTCCTTTAGGCAGTATTACTCGAAAACACTGCATACATTGTCATTAATATGCAGATGATACCCAGCTACATTTATCCATGGAGCCAGATGACTCAAATCAATTAGTTAAACTACAGGCATGTCTTGAAGACCTAAAGACCTGGATGATCTGTGATCTTCTACTTTAAAAGTTAGACAAAACTTGAGGTTATTGTATTTGGCCCTAAAAACCTCAGAAACCTGGTACCTAACCAGACACTTACTTCAGGTGGTATTATTTTGGTCTCCAGTGACACTGTGAGGAATAATTTGTGACCAGGATATGCCCTTTAATGCTCACATTAAACAAATATGTAGGATCTGTGCAATTGGAAACATCCTGTCTCAGAGTGATGCTGAAAAACTAGTTCATGCATTTATTACTACTACTACTATTACTACTTGATTATTGTAATTCATTGCTTTCTGGCTGATCTAAAAGCTCCCTGAAAAGCCTTAAGATGATCCAAAATGTTGCACTGAGAGTACTGACAGGGACTAGAAAGAGAGATCATATTTCCTCTGTACTGGCTTCTCTTCATTGAATTTAAAATCCTTCTACTCACTTACAAAGTCTTGAATCAGACACCATCCTATCTTAAAGACCTCACAGTAACACTTCACAGGTTTAATTGAGGTTCCGAAAGTTTTTAAAAGTAGAACGGGAGGCAGAGCCTTCAGCTTTTAGGCCCCTCTTCTGTAAAACCAGCTCTCAGTTTGTATTCAGGAGACAACAACCTCTCTACATTTAAGATTAGGCTTTAAGCTTTCCTTTTTTATAAAGTTTATAGTTAGGGCTGGATCAGGTGACCTTGAACCATGCTTTAGTTGTGCTCAGGCTGCTGATGGACTTCCTATGATGCATTTCTTCTCTTTTCACCCCTATGCATTCACCTGCCAGAAAGAACAGGAAAAGGGAGTTCTTCCTTCCCACTGTTGCCATGCTCTGCTCATAGGGGATTGTGAAATTGTTGGGGTTTTCTCTCTAATATTGCAGGGTCTTTATCTTCAAGTTTCTCTTCTTTCTTTGTGTTTGCAGGCTGTTTGTTTGAGAAGAAGCTGTGTCCCAGAGATCAGCTGTGTAACGATGGTGAGTATCAATGTATAAATTTGCTTCTTTAAGGGCAGAAAGAGGACACTGACACCTTGTTGCATACGCATGTTAAATTAATTAAAGCAGCCACAAGCTGAATAATATTTAATATGGTGCCATTACCATGTAAGGACATTAATTATCACCTAATTGGATAAAGCAACAGAGAAATAACTGACTGTGACAGGTTATTCTGTGAGTTGAATGCTAACAAGGACTGAATGTAAATGGGAGTGTCATAAGTTCTGCAGGTCTTTGGGCATGAGCGAAGAGGACCACAAAAGTCCTGAGAATACTCTGTCTGTAGAGTCTAAATGCTTGTGCAAAATTGCACAGCACTGCATTGTGTATAGATAGTTTTCAGACTTCTTTGTCATCTTCTGTTGTGTGTTACTCTTCACTCAAGTAAGGCTGGAAGCAAGAGGCTGATGTGGATGGTGCTAATAACTGCAGTTCCTCTAGTGGCCATGATGAGTAAGTCAATCCCCATAAGGTCCCATGTTTATGCCCTGGTCCAGAAAGTGCTTTGGATAGTTTGATCCTTTGTAACAACTGTATGGGGGGGGTGAATGTTTTTGCAGCTCTCCCATTTGGATTTTTTCAGGGCTTGAATTTAGGGGTGTGGCCACTTCGACTTCACTGCTAGGTGTCTGCAAGGCTTCACCTCAGTTAATTGGATTCCCTGAATTGGGCCTCTCCTAACTCAGTTAGGAGTGTGGCCAGTTTGAAAGGTACCCCCAGCACAGGTAGTTGAAGTCAATCAGCATCTGCTAGGCCTCACCTCTGCTGTTTCGAGCCATTAAACTGGACCTGTGTTTGAGCTGCTAGTGGTGTACAGGTTCAGCTCACATGCAAAAGACCCTTGTTTCAATCCCAGGTGGGGACACAAGAATCTTCCACAATGAGAGGACTATGTCAGGAAGGGCATACAGCATATGTGTCAAATTACCTATCTGTTGTTGTGACCCCTTCAGGAAATACAAGGGAGGAGCTAAAGTTACTTACTTTCTGACAAACATTGTGGTTAGTTGTGCGTTACAGACCATCCAAGAATTTTGTGCATTGGTTTTGGTGAATGAAAGGGGACAGTTGTGTAATGGTTTAGGTGCTGGGCTCATGATTGAGAGGTTGTGAATTTGAATCCCGGTCAGACCCCCACCGTGCCAAGACCCTTGGGCAAAGTCCCAACCGCAAGTGTGCCTCTGTCCACCCAGCAGTAGAAATGGGTACCAGCAAATACTGGAAAGGTAACCTACGGTGGACTAGCGTTCCATCCAGGAGGAGTTTAACTCCTAAGTCGCTTTACGCTACAGAAACCGGGGATAAGCTCCGGCCCAATGAGCCTTGTAGGCTCGGGTGTAAAAGCCCCTTTTACCTTTGGTGAATGAAATATTAGTCTCTTACTAAGCACTAATTGAATCTCACCTACCCACAGCTAATGTCTAGCCCCATAGCTGGGGCTGGGTAGATGAAGAACAGGTGTATCCACACGCCAGTGGTCCTGTATCTTGCATCTCTGGGGGCCAAGCTCCCCCAAGATCTCCTGCAGTTCAGTCTGGGCCATGTGGCACTGAGTTGACATGTAGTGCCACGACGAGGCACTGCAAGAGTCTTGGGGGTGGAGAGGCTTTGTACTGTCTGGAGAGACTTACACATTTGGCTCTCTGTTTGCCAAAGCTAGGTAGCATTAGCAGCTGAAAGCGAGAGAATGCAAGCACTACTCTATGCTACTACACTAGACACATCACCACCACCACGGCTCAAAGCACCACTAACAACTTGGCGCAGGACCATCATGATGGAACTAGAAGAGATGGGACTTCCATGAAGTGAGGCTCAAAGCCATGCAAAGGACAGAGAAGGTGTATTACTGCAGCCTTATGTGGATTAAGTGGATTAATGTAAAAAATGTTGCACTAATTAGCAGGTATCTGTGACTGTGCCTTGCACTCATGCAGTTTATGGGCACAGCTTGCTGGAGTGCAGTGAACTCATTGTCATGTTGAAGAAACCAGTTTGAGATGATCTCAGCTTTGTGACATGGTGTGTTATCCTGATGGAAGCAGCCATCTGAAGATGAGTGCACCGTGGTTATAAAGGGCTGGACATGGTCAGCAACAATACTCAGGTAGACTGTGGTGTTCACATGATGATCAGTTAGTACTCAGGGGCCCAAAAGCTGAGAATACATTGTAGTATTTTCTCTATAAAGACCATGCTACAGTACATACATATGAACAGCAGAAACCGACATGGACACGGTGACAACCATGTGATGTGATCGGATTAATAAAGCGCACGTCGCCGGTTCTTTTTCAGTTTTACATTATTACACAGACAGATCAAACTGACAGATTTGTTTTTGACGATGGCCGGACTCTCAGTGTTTTATTGCCAACTTTGCCTTTTTGAACCGGGATACTTTTACTGTTACTTCCTCACATCCTCTGGACTGTTTGGGGAAGCGTTGATACAAGGCAGGGCGGATCCAGGCTCTCATGACGTTTAGACCAAATTTTGACCCAACCATCTGAATGTGGCTGCAGAAATCAAGACTTATCAAACCTGGCAACATCTTTCCAATCTTCTACTGTTCAGTTTTGGTGAACTGTAGCCTCAGTTTCCTGTTCTTCACTGATAGCAGTCGCACCTGGTGTGGTCTTCTCCATTCATAGATGCTCTTCTGCAAACCTTGGTTATAACAAGTGGTTGTTTGAGTTACTTTTGCCTTCCTGTCAACTCAAAGCAGTCAGAGCCATTCTCCACTGACCTCTGGCATCAACAAGGCATTTTATGCCGCAGTGTCTTCTCTAGAACAGAACTAGCTTTTGAGCTCTGGAGAACTGATGGCCATCAACACCAAATAATCAAAGATTTGATGGATTTGGTGTCTGAGGAGCATAACTGCTTTGCTACAGTCACTCAAAGAGAAATTAAAAGCACCTCAGTGTCGCTCACACAGTGCTCAAACTCTGCTTTTGCTCACTGAGCTGTGGAGAGGGATCGGCGATCTGACCTTTTAAACATCTTTTTCTCCCATGAGCTAAGTTGGAGCTGAAACTTCTCTGACGTGAACATTTTCTTCTCCAGCAGGGAGCTCATATTTATGGTGCCCCGAATGCAGCAAATCAAGTGAAAGTGACCGATCCCAGCAGGCTCCTGTTACAGCAGCATGCTTCAGGAAGCTCTGATGCGTCTTCTGTCTATCACACAGTCAGGAGCCCGTCAACCATCATGCCTCGGCGGCCTTTAGCGGTCCTGTCCATAATCGCTCGCTGGGTTTCCTCTTTCCCTCCTGCCTGTTCAAACGTGATGAGGATGTCATTATGAGAGCGTGTGCGAGCGTGCACCTGAAAGAGGCGCCTGCATTATTGATGGCTATGCGTTTGTGTCCATCCAGAGGATGTTTTGTTCCCTGATCTTCTAGAGGTGGGAGCATGTCGAGTGAAACTTTTCATGATGTTTTGAGGTGTGTTTGAATGCAAGAATGAGAATTTGGGACAATGTGCAGGTCATTTTGTTAGCCTGAAACATCTGGAATTTATGTCTAAGAATGTCTGAGAAAATGCATTTCTTTCCGCTTTGGGAAAAATCAATAGCTTTTGTCCATTTAAACACTCATAAGCATAAAATAAGCCTGCATAAATGGGAACCTCCATAAATTGTTGCCAAATCACATACAGTCCTGTGAAAAACTAAGTCCACTTTTACTGAAAAACATGGCAGCACGGCTTAGGTTTGCAGAGTTGCTTCTGAACAAACCACAGGACTTCTGGAACAATGTCCTTTGGACAGACCAGACCAAAGTGGAGATGCATGAAAATCAAACACAGTATATCAGCACAAACACTTCATACCAACTGTCAAACATGGTGATGGAGGGCTGATGATTCGGGCTTGCTTTGCAGCCACAGGACCTGAACACTTTGGAGTCATTGAGTCCATTGAGAACTCCTCTGTAGACCAAAGTATTCAAGAGTCAGCCCAAACTGGGTCACGCAACAGAACAATGATCCCAAGCACAGCAGCACATTTACAACAGAAAAGAGCTGTAAGAGAGTTTTGATGCTGCTAGAACTGAAATCTTTTGCTTCCAATACCAAAATTCTGAGAGCACAATGCTTCTCTTTGTTTTAGTACTGAGGATACAGTTCTCCCAGAATTGATGGGGGCTACAAGTGTTCCAGTCTAGCCTTAGATGCTGAAGAAGGATGCCCACAAACACAGGAAAAACTACAAATGGCACAGCAAAAACTACATGTTGAAGATGGTGACTAGTGCAGCTGCTAGGATAGTTCCGTTAATAATAAAAGGCAGTTGGGAGTCAGATACTGGAAGTAGTTTGTGTTTGAGGGTGATGACCAATGAGTGATAATTGATGCACAAAAGGTAATATGCAAGCGTTGCTATCATGCTTTCCAGACCAAGGGGGGAAATGCTTCCACTTTTGTGAAGCACCTAAAAGAGACCAGCATCCAGATCTGTTCAGAGAATTCATAATTTCAATTCATATTAACAACATCCAAAGCATCGTCCTTCTTATGTTATCTGAAATACACGTTACCATTTAGTTGCCATTGTGAAATCAGCTATGTTCTACAAGCTAAAATGTTTACAGCAGCTACCGTTATATAAATGCTTAAGCTAGCATAATGTAGCTAACGTTATACTTCATGGTAACGACATTGGATTGTTGGTGTTCCTTTCAAAAAAACCATTAAAAAAGGTTGCAGTTCATAGGAATCGTTGCAGCATCACTGCAAACTGTTGTACTACTAGCGCAGACATCATAGCACTGTATTCTCTTCTGTATTTTTGTTGCTTTTATTTATAGAAAAGCCCTATTTGTAATGTTCAGATGTTTTTAATTAAGGAGTTTATGTTTAATTATTAAACTTTTTTACCGTGGTATCAAACAAGACTTGTCTAATTCTGCTGGTATTGTTACTGACCATAAGTTTCTGTTATCATGGTATCCCTACTCTATAGTCAGACAAATGTGAGGCCGTCTGTCTGACAGCTAACTCGTGACGCGAATTCGGTCATGCAATGGCACAATGATCCTAAGCACAGCAGCAGCAAATCTATAACAGAATGGCTGAAAAAAGAGTCAAGGTGCTGCAGTGGCCCAGTCAAAGTCCAGACCTCAACCTGATTGAAATGCTGTGGTGGGACCTTAAGGGAGCTGTGCATAAACAAATGTCCACAAACCTCAATGAAGAGTGGGCCAGAGTTCCTCCAGAATGATGTGAGAGATGGATGATGTCACACAGAAAACCATTACTGTAAGTTATTGCTGCTTAAGGTGGTTCTTATGTGCTACGGAATCATCGGGTGTACTTAGTTTTTCACATGACCGTTAATCTTTAAATGTCTGAAGTGTTTAAATAAAAGAAGTTTGATTTAAGACTGTATAAGAAAAACAACATCAACCATTTGTAATGTGTGTTGAAAAGCTTGGATACCAACATTTCTCGCCTTCAAACATCTGTAATCTGCAGACGTCACCACATTTCAGTGACGAATGCTTGTGTTGAAATACAAGTGTAAAACTATTTTTTTATGAGGTGCGTCAGTGAGGCGGAAAAAACGACAGGAAGTGAGGGAAGCGACGTAAAGACAGAGAGATGAAGATAAACAGAGCAATGCAAGGTCTCCCTCCGTCAGATGCTCTCAGCCAATCACAGGTCACCCTTGCCGTTTCTATGACAACAGTGACATCACTTGCCTGACGAACGTGTGTCTCCCTCGTGTCTGTGTGTGCGTGTGTTTGATGAGAGATGGAGGGAGACAGAGGTGATGACTCACCACAGCCCACGCACACACACTCACACACAACAGTACCACAGAGAGAGAGTGTGTGTTACATGCATGGAGCTGAGTGTGTGCGTGTGTGTGTGCGTGCGTGCTTACATGCATTACATATAGCCAGTGTGTGTCTTTGAGTGTGTGTGATGTGCATTATTGATGAGTGCCCGTACAGTGTGTCCATGTTCTTGTCCTGGTAAACACAATGTGGACGTTTTTGTGTGTAGTACAATAGTATGGTGGCCCTGAGGGTTCAAAACAATACAGCTGAAAGCACACACACACACACACACA
>VUQH01052203.1:10283-33352 GCA_015106775.1 Etroplus canarensis | reverse complement strand
ACATTTCATTATATAATCGCAATGTGGCTCTTTAAAGGGCCGAATTGCATGATATTTTTGACATCGAATCGGCAACCGGAAGTAGGGACGGGGCCGGAAGTGGCCCACGAGCCGCGAGTTTGACACCTCTGAGTTACACATTCTCGTTGACTAGCTTTCCTTTTCTGGTCCTCATCTATAAGAGCTTGCTTGACAAAAGTTAAGAGTTAGGGGGGCACGGGTGGACGGGATACTAGTTGGTGGCGGTAATGCACTATTTTGTTGTTTGCCAACCGCCAATAAAATTTCCAAGAAGAAGAAGTAGTCAAAGTTAAGTCATCTCCGTTAGCTTCTAAGGCAGACTAATGAGTAGTGCCACAACTTGCTCCTCCTCAGCTACTGCTGCTCCTAGTGCTGCTAATTTGTCCATAATTTCCTTCATTGAGCGTAGGTTAATTTCCACTGATTCACCTTCCTTCATCTTGCTGGTGAAAAACTGCCTCTTGAGAAAGTTTGTTTGTCATGGTGTTTCTGTCTAAATGTGCTGTCAAGGTGTCCCAAAGCTCTTTTGGAGTAGTACAGGAAGTTACCAGGTAGATAATACTGGAATGGATTCCCATAACCAAGGTAGCCATTGCTTCCTGCTGTGCCATTTCGTAGGTATGTTGAACTGCTGCATCATTTCTGGGTAGAGTTGCACTACCATCTGTATGTCCCCAAACCTCTTTGACCATCAGCAGGTGCTTCATCTGGAACTTCTACATGGGCCAGTTAGAGCCATCCAACTTCTCTATCCTCCACTTGTCTCCCATTCCTGCCATCTCACTTGATTTGTAAGACTTGAGCCAAATTGTTCCGTAATCCACAAAGAAAAAAATACACGCTGCAGCAAAAAAGTTCTGGGCCCATAACCTAGTGTACATTTCTTGTGCAGAGTTGAATAGTAAATAGACTTCAAAAAATGAAAGCTCTGTTGCAGCGTTACATCCTTTATTATAACTCCGACAGGAGGCAAAAACGTTCACAGCATACAGGCACCAATGTCTTCATGATGCACACACAGCACACAGACAGAGATATACACAGACTGACGTCAAGGAAACCTAAACTTCAACTTAAAGGTGTCCCAACAGCTCTTCAAGGTACCTTCATCCTTTGAAGGTGGCATCAAGGTACAACAATTTTGCATACATGTAACTGTTGAATACTGCTTTTATAATACAAGATTCAAGAAGGTCTTCTTCTTCTTCTTGTAAATGTTATTGGCGGTTGGCAAACAACAAAATAGGGCATTACCGCCGACAACTAGTATCCTGTCCACCTGTGTCCGTGTCGGCCGCGGACCTTCTTCAGGGTCATGGGCCCTGCACAAGGATGACACGGGTGGACGGGATACTAGTGGGTGGCGGTAATGCACTATTTTGTTGTTTGCCAACCGCCAATAAAATTTCCAAGAAGAAGAAGAAGAAATATTGCTAAGTCAAGATGTACCATGCTGATAGACTGCTACCCAAAAAGACCAAATACTGTAACTAAATGTGCTTCAAAAATATTAGTTTTAGGGTGTGCATACTTATGCAACTAGCTAATTGTACATAACAGATGTAGCAGATTTGTTTCTTTTTCAGTTGAATCGGTTACAGGTCACATTAAAGGTGGTAAAAGGGTGGAAATTATTTTTCTTGGTCTTATTTTTTAAATCAGAAAACCCTAGTATTTTAACATTGGTTTGTAGACTTTGTATATCCATTGTCTATAAATTTTAATTTAACAATGATGTATAAATTTTAAAAAATCTGATAATGTAGTAATATTATTTCAAGATTATATGTTGTATGCTTTTATATGGTACGCCAAGCATTGTACTTGTAGGATTGTGGCAGCAAAGATGATTCTGACCCTGATAATGGTCAATATGCCACAAGTAATGAATGTTTACATTTTAAGTACAATGTAATATACTGTAATATTATCATATAAGCTTTCAATTATGCCTTTAATTAATATTTTGAAACCAATATTCTCGCTTTTTTTTTTTTTGAGTTCATACAAAAGTTCGACAGACACATGGTGTTTACTCAGGAACATTTCCAGTCAAGCATTGTCTTACATGTCCAGATGGACAGTGCACTCTCTGATCTGATATCCCTACTATCATGATCTGATATCCCTACTATCATTCAGATTCATTACAGCTGAGTATACGTCATCTCTACACGTGTGTTCATTTGTCTATTTGTACAGGTGTGTGTGTATGTCTGTTACTCTGGCAATGCCTTTAACCAAAGGTGTTGCATGGTAACCTGATATTTGTCATAGCAACTCATGCAGAGCCTGCCTTGCTTTTATCATCCTTCCAGCTCCCAGCACACAGTGTCCTGTAGGAGCATGGCAGTGTGACTGGAAGAGGCTTGCATGCACAGTCAACCACATCATGAGCAGCAGCACAAACACCTTTAAGTCTTTTGGAGAAATCGAACCTTTCTCAAGATGTTGGCTCCATGGCTACAGTCTGTGTCCATAGTGTCAGTGGCTGACTGATACTTTGTGCTCTCCCTGCAGCACAACAAGACAGCAGTGCAAGTTAAAGAAGACATGAAGAAGATGGTCCAGATACCCGTCCTGAGACCCAGAACA
The DNA here is from genome assembly GCA_015106775.1 of Etroplus canarensis. Taxonomy (NCBI): domain Eukaryota; kingdom Metazoa; phylum Chordata; class Actinopteri; order Cichliformes; family Cichlidae; genus Etroplus; species Etroplus canarensis. The sequence continues at coordinate 30,736 of VUQH01052203.1, read as the reverse complement.
GTGGCAGCCAAGCACACCAAGCTGTTTGGAGTGTCCCTATTTGAGCTGCAAGAGCAGGAACTGGTGGAGGGTGGAGTGCCTCTGGTGGTGCGGAAGATGGTGGAGCATCTCCGTAAGCATGGTGAGGCAAAACGTATTAGAAGACAGTAAAGTAGGACTGCAATGTTTGATTATCTTTTGTAAAAGTTAATGTTTTTTTTTCTTTAATTTCTTCCCGGATACATTAATGGCCCCATGCTGGTTATAACAGTAGGGCGTCATTTTTTGAATGACTTAATACTTCCAGATGTAGTGATGACATAGATTCATCCAAAGATAGTAAATACATTTTTAAACTTCAGATTTCAGTGGTGTCACTGACTGCAAAGGCTGTTAATCTGAGGATTAAAACTAGTCTTCATATTTAAATTTATGTTTGTCTCATTACTTTTAAGCCTCTCCAAATGATCTACTTGGTATAAAAAAAAACCCGTAATTTGTAGAAAGTTAATGCAATTCTTTTGTCAAACCCTCTTAGTTAAAGCTGAAAGTCTACATTTCTCTGTGGTGGTGTACAGAGACAAAATTACAGAAAAAGTGCCATTGATCCCAATTTTATAGTATTTATAGCAAGTACATATTAATGGAGAGGACTGAAATGTGTGATTTCATTACACGCTTTATTGTTATTACTTTGGAGACTTGCCATTTCACTTTTCATATACTGTAGATACACTGCATTAAGACACAGCAGTAATTATCAGTTTAATACTTTGCACATATGATTTTGCTGCAGACAAGATCATTGTAAAAGTGAAATGATTTCCAAAAACAGATATAGAAAGAATAAGGCCTAAAATATATAAGATGGGTTTCAGTGGAAAAAAATTAAAAGCCAATTTGATACTAGATAAATAAATATCAGCATATGAATCCATCAGTGTTTTACTTGAATCCATCAATCACTTACCTGTTGTACTGGGGGTGGGGCTTGCATATCTGCCATGAAAAGTTTGTTTTTGTTTGACATTCTTATTTCAAGCATTTTAAGTAATAAGCATCGTACCTAAAATTTTGAAACAATCAGTTGGGTGACCAAACTTTCATTCCTGTAAGTAGTGGATCCTCACTGATGCCACATTCACCCCTGACAAATTAAACAAAATGTTTTAGTCCACCCCACACTCTAATTGATACCATGCAGATGACTGCTAATGTGTAGGGTGAGTCATGTGCCTCCCAGAGTTAAGAGACCTGAGGTTTCAAAAATAATCAAAGAGAGGGAGAGAAAGCACACTGAGGGGAGTCAGCTGTTAACCAATTTCTTTCAGAACAAAGGTGAGCAGAGCACACATAACAGGTTATTAAAAATGGTTTAGCTCTCAGCAGCTGTTAGACAGTGAGCCAGTGACAGAAGTCAAAAGTACGGACAAATTTAAATAAATTAGCATTTTCCAAAGATACTTTACATTCATGAAGGATTTAACACATTGACTTCATACTCACTGTGTACAAAAGTCAAAGACTTTCATTTTTTATAATTTTGCATCACAGGTTTTTTTTTTTTTTTAATTTCTTTAAATTTGTCTTGAACAAGTAAAATTCATAGTTGAGCATCAGTGATTTTTGGAAGAGAGACATTATAAAGTAAATTCTGTGACCATTCTGATTTCTCTTTGGGTGTCTGGTTTCACTTTCCTCTCACTGGGTTGTTAATGATTTATCCCAGACAATTATTTATAAGCGAAGTGGGATAGATATTTAATAGAAGATACAAAACCTTTGTTCAGTGTGGTAAAGAAAGCTCTGCTTACTGTAGGTCATTGAAGACCTCTGCTGATGTTGTTTTGTTACTGTTATGACTTAGTATTATTAGAAAATGTGGAAAATATGACAGATAAAGAAATACTCCACTATGACCAAGTGTGTCCAAACCTTTGACTGATAATGGGTAGATCAAAATGATCTAGCACAGCTTAACATCATTGAACAATACTATTTACAGTATGTACACAGCATGGCAGTAGGGAGTAGTCCAGTTATTAAGGGGAGGAGCTGTAAAGTTTAATAGCCACAGGTAGGAGTAGTTTGATCATAAATCACAATTGTATTGTTATTACATTTACACAGTTAAATAAAAATGAATGAAATATAGAAATGAGTGAATGAGAATGTGAATATGAAAGTGGATATGAATAAGTATAATAGATATATATATGTTATAAAAATAAATATAGTGAATATAAATCTGGGGGCAAAAAATAAGGTTTAAATATATCACTTTTGTGTGCCAAAGTTTAAAGTAGCATAAATACTTTAAATTTAGCAAGATGATTTACAGTTTATAAGGTAGGGCAAATAAAAATAGTCCAGATGTCATAGTGAGGAGTTGTAAATTTTGATGGCCACAGACATGAATGAGTTTCTGTGGCGTTCTGTGGTGCATCGTGGTGGTGGAATGAGTTGTGAATTATTATGGTGTGCCTTAATGATCTAGTTTGACTAAAGGATGGCAGAAGTGAAGAGAGCAAAGAAAATCAAAATTGTCATGAGGTTTATGGGAAGGATGAGGAGAAATTACATATTTCTAAAATTTTAGGCATTTTCATTTTTTTTATGTATTTTCATTTTCATGTTTTTGAATCATTACACTGTAGGTTAGGAAAGCTGGTCAAAAAGGAATGCTCTTTTTGTCTGTTTCCATAAAATAATATACTCTTTAAAAAGAACATGACTTTTTCAACTTTGCAAAACACACAGTCCTAGGAACAGCTAATATACTATACAGTACCCGCAAGCTCTCAGGCCTCTGGTAGAGGACCCAAGCTTGACGGACAAAGCACCACCCTCAGGGTGATTGGGGATTTTTTTTTTAAAAATATATTAAAGTATACATAGTAAGCGTCTTCAAAGTGTTAGGAAACATAAAAATGAAGAAGCTTGATGCTCAACAAAAGTAATTTAACCATAAAGTCACTGTAGACTAGAGTATGTTGAGAAATCAGGGTTGAATTTGGGGAAATTTCAAACTATATAGACTTATGGACATGTCGCAGATTTTAATGAAATTTGTTATATGAACAGTTCGTTACTGGCTGCCCTAATGCACTACACAACAACCTGTAGTTGTTGTGTAGTGTAGTGTTAAAAGTTATGTGTGAGAAATGAACCAAGAAAGGAAGTGGGGCCACGGAGAGTCCTTATGTATGTGGCCAAGAGTTAAGTGCTCTGACCCTGCTTTTACTTTCATATAATAACCTTACTTTGACAAGAGATCAATGCTGATTTTAATGGAAGCCTGCTGATTTCTCTTATGGTTACAAAATCAATACAGTGTGTATCATCTGTCAAAAGTAATAAACCATCACTTATATTAAAGTGATGGCTGAGTGCCCTTGAAAATCTTGAAAACACATTATACTGTATTGACCTGCTTTGTTTTCTGTAGTTCTTATGTTTGACCACTAGATGTCCCTACAAGAAAGTGATATCCTTACTAAGGTCTGCTGCAACTATAGGCCTCTTTAAAATAATTAATACAGTCTGTTACATTTAATCTATGTGAGCAAATGTATTTTGCATTTACACTTCACTCTCTCTCTTACCAATTTAAGATAAACAGGGAGGGAAATAGGTAGTTTCCTCTGGAGAAAACTATACATGTTTGTATTATCCACCAATTAAATCAAAGCAGGTACCAAAACTAAGATAATGACAGCTATTAACTAAATTAAACTCCATTCAAGCTTACTATCACAGTACTGCAGAGGTAGTTTAGCAGTGTTTGTAGAAAGTCTATCCAGTGTCTCATAACTTTTTTCTAAAATAACCTCCAAGTCATTGGCAGAAATTAGATAATGGTACAGTGCCTTCAGTGACTCAAAATGATGCAAAATGAACAGTAAATAGCTTTGCTACAAAACTAAGCTCGTTAATATTAAAAGGCTTGCTATAAAGTTCTTATTGGAGGAGTCTCATGTAAACAGCCAGCTAATGGTGAGGTTAGTAAAAAGTGAAAATATAAATGCAGGCCTAAAGTTAAAATATTCTTGACTAGCGCCTGGTACGTGACACTCCAGCTAGTACTAGAAGTAAAATTACGGCTATTTTTTCAGACCTCACTTCATGGTTCAGTTAAGTGTAGAAGAGTGAAAACCCGTGCTATTTTAAATCATAGCAGGGTTAAAATGCTCACTTTGTTAATGACTCAGTTTATGAGCTATACCATGATGATATGGAAAAGAGTTGTTGAAGCTAGGTTAAGAAAAGAGGTGAATCTTGTGAAAGCATATGATAGGGTGCCAAAAGAGGAACTGTGGTTTTGCATGAGGAAGTCAGGAGTGGCAGAGAAGTATGTGAAGGTGGTGCAGGACATGTATGAGGACAGTGAGACAGCAGTGAGGTGTGCAGTAGGAGTGACAAATGGGTTCAAGGTGGGAGTGGGATTACATAAAGGAGGAGGTCAGGCAGGAGTCTCCATGGACTATGATGTTCGTAGACAACATTGTGATCTGTAGTGAGAGTAGGGAGGAGGTGGAGGAGGAGAGCCTGGAGAGGTGGAGGTAGGCACTAGAGAGAAGAGGAATGAAAGTCAGCAGAAGCAAGACAGAGTACATGTGTGTGAATGTCTAAATACTTAAAATACTATTTCAACATTTTTCTCAGAATCCTTATTTTGACTTTTCTCTTAAAAAGCAATATTGACTTTTTTCCTCAAACTTTCAACTTTTTTTTCTCGAAATACTAATTTGACTTTTGGCTCAGAATACCATTTCTGCTTTTTTCTTGAAATTTTGAATTTTTTCTGGAAATACAGTGTCTACTTTTTTCCTCGAAATACAATGTTGTCTTACTTCTCAAAATACTATTTTGGCCTTTGTTTCTTTAAATACTATTTCTGCATTTTTTTGAAATTTTACTTTTTTCTCAAAATACTATTTATGTCTTTTCTTTTCAAAATACTATTTTGTACAAAGGGGGACTGCATTTTGAGAATAAGTCAAAATAGTATTTTGAGAAAAAACAGTGGAAATGTGGAGAATAAAGCTGTCATTTCTATTCATGTTAAGTTTATGTGGTCACTAGTTGCCAGAGTATCCTTGCATCTGTTCGTTAGCAGTTATTTCATTTTGCACAAAGTACTTCTATTTTTTTCATTTTTAAAATGGCCCTAATCCTCATTGTAATTTTGGCTGTTTTTTCCTCACCATACTTTTTCAACTTTTTTTCCACCCCAAATAAAATGTTGACTTTTTTTCTAAAAATACAATGTTGATTTTTTTCTCAGCAAAATACTATTTTTGCTTTTTTTTTTCTCTACATAGCATTTCAACTTTTTTCCAGAAATACAATATTGACTTTTTTTCCCTCAGAACATTTTTACTTTCTTTCAAATTTTTTAATTTTTTTCTCAAAATTTCAAATCTATTCTCAAAATGCAAAACATTAAAAATACTTTTTTAAAGTATTTCTAATACACCTAGCACTAATACTTGCGCCGCAGGCATCTGGTTTATCATTCAGCTCAGCAGGCGGCAAAACGTGCCTTCGTCGCCCCTCCTACTTCCACTTCATAGAATAAGACCGGCTCGTATATTCTAACCAATAAGCGCTGAGACTTTTACCAACAAGCGCAGTGATTGGGCAGAGCTGTAAGAAGGCGGGATCTTTCAACACGAGTCACTCTGGGAAGAGCAACGTATATTCGTCAAGTTGTAGAATTGCAAGGCAAAGTAAGGAAGTGAACCTTTAAAATCAAAGTGTAAGACTCGAGGAACGTTGTATTTTTAGAAAGTACGTTTTATGTGTAGTACGCGTTTCCATTTAGATCGCTTTTTTGTTCTAATTTGGATGTAATTACTACACAAAAATGGATAAAACATGCGTTTGAAAATTTCCTAATTGGAACTCTAATTTTATTTGGAAAATTCAGACCGGATATGAAGAGTGTGATTATTTTGCTGCTTTACAGGACCTGCGACCCAACTTGGAAACAGGCGCTTGGCGAGAAATAATAGGGATTTCGGCGATGTTGTAGCATCAAAGCCACGGAAAGGCTGCCGTGTTTCTAAATTTGTGAGATGTCGCTCGGTAGGAGCGCGAATATTCCTGACTGGCGCGGTGAGAGCGCCGGGCAATGCTAGCCGGTTAGCTGGCTAAGGAAGTTAGCCAGTTAGCTTGGTAATCCGCCTGCCGGAGGCTGTTCTCTTGTTTCGCGCAATTCAAGCCCGTTCGCCGCCCTCAGTGACTGTTTAACCAGCTTCCCGACGAGGACGCTCAGCTGCGGTTTGGCCAGTGACCGATAGAAAAGAGCGAAAGTTGGTCAATCGGCGTGTGCAATGAGGAGCAGGCGGTGTTTGTGCTGAGCGGCTGCTGCTCTTTTGTTTTCACAAAGGAAGAGGAGCCCAGTTTCTCTCTGATTTTTGCAGCAACCTCACGTTCATTGGGGAGGGGGACAGGTTGCTTCCAGCTTTTTCCCCCCCCTTCTAAAATCTCTTATTATTTTCCATTATGGCGCCCCATAAGCAGGCGAGCCACCCCGGGGCTTTGGGGTCTGGAGGAAAAGCCAACGGGCTGTACCACCAGCCGCCCTCCGCCGCGATGGCCGTAGCCAAGAAGCCCAGCATGCAACTTATTCAAGCCGACCACGAGTTGTTCCTGCAGGCCTTCGAGAGTAAGTCCAGCTGCGTATTTAAAGTCTTAATTCAAGCTGGCAGGAAGCCTCCCACCGGCCATGTGCATGCATGTTGAGGAAGCTGGAGGAAGAGATCGTTTTACAGCAGAAGAGCTGACTTAACGCCACGCTTTTAATAGCGTCTAAAAGCCAGTAGTGCCTTTAACACTGACTTTAACCCACTCCTCTGTCCATTTGGTACTAATTACACACCTGTCGCACCTGAAGCTGCAGTCACTTCTTGGTATCAAAGTGACCTGCAAGACTTCTGTAAAGATAGTGTAATGTAGGGCACAGCATAGTCCCAAAACAGAGCATTTATTTTTCTACATAATCTCGTCATGAAACCTCTTTATCGCGATTTACCAAGACAAACAAGGATGTTAGACACACCAACACATACAAACATCAGAACCTGTGTTACAGTAGCAATGGGGGGAGAAATCAGTACAGTATGGTATCGCGATATTTTGCGTATCGATACAGGCATACCAAATATCGATATCCTACTGCCAAACTTAAATGTTTTAGTGCTAGGATGTGTGATTGTGGTATGAACTGCAAATATGTCTTTGGCCACAATTATCAGAAAGTATATGTTTGGGCAGAAAAGCGTTCTAACGTTCCTGTTACCATGGACATAAAGTTATGGTTATTTACACATCATCCAGGTGGGGACACAAGCCCCTCTTGCCATGGAGGTTTGCGTCAGGAAGGGCATCCGGCATAAAAACGTCTGCCAAATTGCCAATGCGGATTAATCCGCTGTGGCGATCCCTTGGGGAGAATATAAGGGAGCAGCCAAAGGACTGCTTGATCCGGAAAAATAACAGAGATCAATGTCAAAATGTCCAAAACAGACAAAGGGATTTCTTCAGATGTCTTTATTTTTCCCTGTGCAGTCAAAGAGTGGGTTCAGTATGAAGCAGAGAACAGTTCTGGTTCTTGAAGTGGCAAATGTTTGATGCTTGTACTTGAGAAGAAATTGAGTGTACTTTTTGTTCAAATGCCATGAAAATGAAGTGTAGGGATGCACTGATTGTGTTTAAAATTGATCCTTACCTCAACTTGTCTTTTGATCTTTTTCAATTTGTATTATTAATTAATAATTCCCTCATTTGTACCGCAGAAAATAAGAACTTTTTGCAAAGTTTTTAGCTCTTAATCACACTACATCTGAGCATTTAATCAGCCCAAAACTCACGTGTGACGCAACAGATAAACATCTGTAAATGCCATCTTATTCTCCAAGAGCCCAGTGGCTATATCGGTGCATCCCTAGTGAATAATAATATATAGTAATATGCTCATATTTGGACTATTTATTTGCAGAACCAACCCAAATCTACAGGTTTCTCCGCACAAGGAACTTGATTGCTGTAAGTGTTTAACTTGATTAAATTTGTCATTTCAGATAAGTCATGTATTTAAAATATTAACTGTGTATATTTTGTTATTTTTTTTGCATTTCAGCCTATCTTCATGCACAGGACTCTCACCTACATGTCTCACAGAAACTCGAGGAATAACATGAAGAGGTAAAACCTCACAGAGGTTGTTAGCATGCTGTTTTACAACGGTTATCTACAAGTTTTGTTTCCCTTAATCACAAGTTTTTAGTAAACCTTTGAGGACTTGTAGATCTTGTTTGACTTCTCGTGTGTTTTAAGCCTGTTGAAATAGTTTGTCTCTTAGAAAGCAGGTCAGCTGTTATCACAAGTGAGAGTTAACCGACGTGTGGGGGCCGCCATGATCGGTTAAAGCTGAGAGAGAAGCATTTTTCGGTTGAGCTGCTTTGCATACAGACGCTGCAGGGGAAAAAGATCCCACTGATACACATGAGGCTGATTATGGTTCAGACTTTACACCAAAAGGGAGTGTTATATTACAAAGGGCATGTCAAATGTTATGTTGCAGGTTATGCATTTTATTCTGTGTTTAAAAAGATGAACAATAAGTGTCTAAAATAGCAACAAGTAACAGCTACAGCTGAGCTAACTCTTGAGTTTAATGTGGTTTCTTTGGCTTTTGTGAAAGAGCTTTTCTGGATAGATGGAGTAATTGTTAGAAAATGAAGGTATGAAGTGATAATTAATTTCATTTGATGCCAGTAATTGATGCTAAAGAAAAGTTTAGAGGTAAATTTGTGCAGCATTTAACTGAGTCATGCACTATATGGACAAAAGTAGTAGGCCACCTACACATTATACCTACAGGAGCTTTCATGGCGTCCCGTGCTAAATCCATAGGTGTTCATATGGAGTAACAGCGTCCACATCTCTCGGGAGGCTTTCTAAAAGATTTTGAAGTGTGTCTGTGGGATTTTTTGCCCATTTGTCCATAAGAGCATTTGTGAGATCAGATACTGATGTTGGATGTGAAGGCCTGGCTCACAGTGTCTGTTCTAGTTCATCCCAAAGGTATTCAATGGGGTTGAAGTCAGGGCTGTGTGCAGGCCGGTCAAGTTCTTCCACACCAAACTCATCCAACCGTGCCTTTGTGAATCTTGCTTTGTGCACAGGGGCACAGTCATTCTGGAACAGAAAAGGGCCTTCCCCAAACCGTTCCTGCTAAATTTAAACTATAGTATTGCCCAAAATGTCTTAGTATGCTAAAGCATTAAGATTTCCCTTCACTGGAACTGAGGAGCACAGGCTGACCCCAGAAAAACAACCCCATTGCATTATCCCTTCTTCAGCAAACTTTACAGTTGCCACAGTGCTTTCAGGCAGGTAACGTTCCCCTGGCATTCACCAAACCCTGACTCATCCATCAGTCTGCCAGATAAAGATGGGTGGTTTGTCAGTCAACAGAACATGTTTCCAATGCTCCAGGGTCCAGTGGCAGCATGCTTTACACCGCTCCACCCTGCCACTGTCATTGTGCTTGATGATGTCAGGCTTGCATGCAGGAAACCCATGCGGTGAAGTTCCTGGTGCACAATTTTTGAGCTAATGTTACTGACAGATGAGGTCTGCAGTTATTCAGTCTGCAGAGTGATCAATGACTAAAAGATGTGGCCCAATACTTTTATCCACATAGTGTATATTGATATGTGGGAAGTGATGTAATAGTTAAAAAAATAAAGCAACAGAGTCATGAAGCTGTCATTGATGAATCTTTTAAAATATTTTTGCAGTTTAAAGAGTTAAAATGGTTGAAAAAGAGATGTCAGTAATCATGTATGTGAAACATTACGACATACATGTGAAATATAGTTTTGCTTCATTCATTGCAAAAAGTTAAAGTTAAGTAGATTGCTTTCTGTCCTTATTTGGGCATGCTTTGCTTCTTTTCTTCCTTGTGTGAACGTAGATTGTCGCTGTTTTAGTGTGAGTTCCTGATTTGAATCGGAGGTTTTGAACCAGGTGTACTCTTCTTCTGCTAGTTTCACTTTGTTGCTGCACTCATGCATGCTTCAGCCTCATGAAATGCAGCTTGTGATTTGAGATGAAGAGACTCTGCAGGAGGGCCCAGCCACAGTTATTAACTGTTTTACATAGAGCAGTAATAACCACAAGACAAGCAGACAGGAAGGCAGCAGCGTTGATGAATGATTGTTTGACCATAAACTGGAATTCATGCAAGTCCTTCTGCACAGAGGTTGTCTTTTAGTGAGTCCAGCCAAGTTTGTAGCCATAAAATGTCTGAGTAGGACAGAGTTTCTCTTCTATCGCTTCTTAGAAAAGAAGGGAGGAGGTAAGGGGTCAACAGCCAGCCTGTAAATATGCTCCATCTCAGGTATTTTGGTTCATTTTATGGGTTTAACCCCCAAACTACTCAACTATTTTAGTCACTAGCATTAAATTTAATAGAGAAATGGTTATTTTAAAATGACTCTATTAGTGTTTATCTTATCTGTAGTGTTTACTTCATTTGGGAAAGACATTCTAAACTGTTGTAATGTCATTAATGATGTTTTTCAATCATGCTGATGCAATAAGGAGTTAAAAATAAACCGAAGAGTAGGAACAAAATTACATTAATAAGGAAACTCCTCCTCTATTAGCACTTACAAAACAAATACATATTACAACTTAAAGTATGTTTGAGTGTATGTAAAATAACGTTGGCACCATAATGTAGATGAACTGGTGATTCATAATGCTTTGCTATCTACAAGTTACTTTGAGGTCAGCATAGTGAGGCTGATTTTTCCATCAGTGCTTCTGTTTCAAAACTAAATTCGAACAAACATCTGGGTTGTAGCTGTATCACTTTTCAAATAACTTTGAGTAGATGCACTCTGGCATACTAAAATTTCAGAACGGGTTAACAGCAGCCGCCACCAGTGCTTCTGAGCAGCAGGGTGCCAGTGGAAAGTATTCTACTATTATGTGAAGACAAAAGAGGAGGAGGGGGAGAAGGCGTGTTTGGAGGCAGCGAGAGAGAAGGAAAGGTAGGCATGTGGAGGTGAGAGTAGGGACTTTAAATTAGAGACTACGACTGGTGAAGGGAGAGAGCTGGCTGTGGACACGTGCTAGAGGAGGGATAGCGAACAAAGGATGTTGAAGAGGGAGTTGCCAGGCAGGAGGAAAAGAGGAAGACCCACAGAGAAGGTGAAGGAGGTAGTCACCAGATATGGTTCCTGCCTGATATTTCAGTCATAATACAATATTATTGCAGTTTCAAACATTAGGTGATATGCTGAGAATTGCAATAAAATACAGGGTGTTTCAAAAAGATGGCCCCAATTTGAATGCGGTGTATTTCTTGATGGCAACGTGGGACAAATACACAAAGTTACACATGTTTAGTTGCTGTCTTATAAAACTCTGTGCCCCGCCCTTTCATGCAGTAAATGTTTCATTCACGGGCGGTTCGTGGTTGCAGAGATGTAGTGATTTCAAATCGCTTCCATCTTTTTGAAACACCCTGTATATTGTGATATATTGTGACTCACCACAGTTTTCAACTGCAAATTATATCCACAAAGGTGAACTTTATCAATCTGTTTTATCTAAAAAGATGAAGCTCTCAGTCTGCTCTTCTCACTTCATTCATTTTTATTCCTGATAAATCTGACTGTCAACAGACAGACTGACCAACACTGTAACTGAAACCTGTCATATCACTGTATCTTATTATAGAAAACAGAATTTAACAGAGTGTACCTTTAGGGATATAATTTGCCGTTCGGAAAAAAAGGGATAAATCATACTATATTACTGTATATTTTTTTGCAATACACAGCATGTTGCAAAATGCTTAAAATCACAATAGTATCATGTCGCAAGTTAAATTACCTGATCATATTGTCTTGTCTGTGGTGAGATGGAGGCAGGTGATCTGCTGTGGCGACCCCGAAAGTGATCAGGCGAGCGAAGAAGATGGTAAAATTTCTGAAAATTGTAATAGTCAATATGAGATGCCTAATCACAGAATAATTACCATGAAAAACTGCTATCAAATCAAAGCCTCTCATGTTCAAAAACAAGACACCTATTTCCACATAGCCTTCCATTACTGTCGTCACACCAGTGGGCCAGTTTTTGTTAAGAAAAATAAAACTCTGAAAAGTTGTAGGAGAATTAGACTAACAAATTTGCGATAGGCTCACGAAACCACTTGGCCACTTGAAGCTTCGGTCATTTTCCCTGGAGAACATTCAAATAATGATCTGAATGCTGCGGTCACGTAGCAGGAGTGGAGTACAGTTTGTGTCGCGTGTTGCTGGTTGCTGTGTTACTGTAATAGATGTTGATGTTTTTCTTGCTGTTTCTAGTACAGGTCTGTGTGAAATGAATCAAATGAGGCTCCTCTGTCCTAATGTCTGTCTGAACACGGCTTAAAGATGTGAAGGTTGTTTTCTGAGCGCTGCGTCGCCTCACAGGTGTTTTCACTTACTGGGGCTCATTAGTCTTCAGCTCAGGTTAAAGCTGGACAGCACTCAGATTAATGCGAGCTCTCCAGACTCCGCACACTCCAAAACCCAAGCGGCACGCTGCCAATACGAGCCAGGTGACCGTGCTTTTCTTTTTAAGTTCAGCACACCGCTGGTGCTGACTTGAACTGACAGGTAAACAAAATACTGTTAGCCAGACGGACAAATGGAAACGTGGAAAATGGCGTCCTACTTGAGCTGACTGATTAAACGTCTTACCGGCTGCCTCTTATTGTGTTTGCACACTGTTGAACTGGGCTTCTCGGGCTGCTGCCATGTTGTTTTAAGCAGCTCTGCCTTCACTCACTCCAGTCAAACAATGAGCACAAAGTTCCTCAAAAATGCTGTTAAAACATGAACAAAGCCAAAGGTCACTCACCTTTTGTAGATCACAGAGAGTTCTGATGGCCTTGGCTTTTTAAAAAGGCTCCTGTTCTTCTAATTTCTAACTCAATTTTTTATTATTGGACTCTGCTAGAGTAGCTTTGCATGATTCACAGTTCAAAATAATGTTTATTTGTCTTATAGCTGGCTCTCTGGTTTCATATAGCTCTTAGATGCACACAGTATTTACAGTTTTCTTATGTGGAAGTATTAGCCAATTCTCGTAGAGTGTGCTTAGCTGTTTCCTGAGTCTTCCTGACTGTCAGGAGGGTGTTAAAATTTCTGAGATATAAAGTGGGCTAAAGTGGGAGATGTAGGGATTTAAAAGCAATTCTGTAGTGAAGAGGAAGTCAGCGTAATTCTGCAAGGACTGCAGTGATGTGACCTCCCTCATTACAAAACATGCCAGCAAGACACCTCACAAACATCTAGGTGTAGACAGCAAACTGCTGAATAATTTAGACATGTATACAGTGAGGAAATGAGGGTGTGGATAAGGTGTTCGGTTATATTATTTGGAAGTATTGGCCAATTCTTAACCTCGTCCATTAGACTGTTCTCGGAGTCTCCCTGGCTTTCAGAAGAGTCGACTAGATCTTTTTCTTCCTCTTGTTTAAATGACTAGTAAATTAGTCGCCCTAATTGACATGCGTCCTACAGGCAGACTACAAACAGACTTGAGGAAAGGAGAAGAGGGGGAAAAAAGGAAACGGAGAGACCAAGGACATACAGTTTGGAATGGTTCAGGATCAGCTGATCCAGCCGTTACCATAAGGTTTATAAAAAAAGGAAAGTTTGAAGCCTGATCTTAAATGTAGAGAGGGTGTCTGTGTCCTGAATACAAACTGGGAGCTGTTTCCACAGGAGAGGGGCCTGATAGCTGAAGGCTCTGCCTCCCATTCTACTTTTAAAAACTTTAGGAACCACAAGTAGGCCTGCAAGAACAAAATCCTCTATTGGGATGTTATGATATCTTTAAGATATAACAACAACGATAATAATCTTTATTTCCATAGTACCTAAATCTGTGTTACAACGTGCTTTACAGAATTTCCCCAACAAAATAGCAACATTAAAACTTTCTAAAATGGATCACATTTATGAAAAAGAACAAATCCAAACAAAATACATAAAAACCAAAGGCAAGCATAAAAATTTAAAAACATTATGAAACTTTGTACAGAAGCCAGGTTACACGATTGGTTTTTAAACCGTTTCTGAAATGGGGAACTGATTGTGCTGATCTAACTGTGAGCGGAAGTTTGTTCCGCACCATTTGAGCTAAAACAGTGAAGGCACAGCCCCACTTTGTTTTGAGTCTGGATCGTGGGAACTGGAAGCGTAATTTAATGGATCTGGAGGCTCTGTAAGATGTAAAAAGTTCTGAGATGTATAATTGAGTCATGCAGGGATTTAAAAGCAGGTAAATGGGACGTGGGTGTAATTCTGCGAGGACTGGAGTGATGTGTGCCCTCCCTCAGGTGTTTGTGAGGAGCCTTGCTGCTGTGTCTTGTACTAAGTGTATAGGGGAAACTGCTGCATTGTTTAGGCGTGTATGCAGTGAGGATATGAGGGTGTGGATAAGGCGTTAGGTTATATTATTCGGAAGTATCGGTCTGACCTCGCCGATATTTTTAATCCGTACAAAGACTGGAAGTTAAGATGCTGATCCCAAAAAAATGCCCAGGTTTCTGACAGATTGCTTTGGCTTGACCTGCAAGGTGGGGAGTGACACTGCTAGAAATATGATCTGGACCAATAACAAATCTTCATGTTTATCAGGTGCAAAAAATCAAATTTCTCCAGAACAAGTCTGCCAAAGCTTAGCTTTACATTTTTAACGTGCTGTAGGGCCATTTTTGGAGTGTTTCAACTACAACTTTTACGTTCCAAATTTTAATAATAGGTATATAATAAGTCCATAGTAACTAAATAAATTGCTAACAAGTTCAATGAACCACAAAGAAATTGAAAATATTATTTTTTCCACACAATTTTTAGTGCACAAATGTCACAGCTGTATCCCTCAGAGAATGTAAATGGAAACAAAATCCTTCCAGACAGCAGAAAATTTATTTTGAGTGTTTTCATAAGTTCATTTTTAAGATGCACTCATTTTTATAAACTGTACAGAGAACGAAAATAAAATGCACATTGTGCGCAATTTGCAAGAACGCAGCGGCAACAAAATTAACTATTCCCAACAGTTCAAAGTGTCCCAGGAACTTCTATACAGAAAGACACAAAGTCAGACATCACTTTTCAGTGGCAGAAGTGGAGCTGTGATAGGCCAAAATTCAAAGCTACAATTTTCAGGAAAATGACATCACTTCCTGGTGTAGTAGCAGTGAGTAGCGCACGTGGAAGCCACCTGATAGTTCATGCTGACAACGTGCTGACGGATTTTCCAGCGTAGAATGTGCTGTGAACATCTGATCAGATCGATATAGCGTTGGGACACGTTGCCTGCGTGGCATGAAGTGTAACTCCTCTGGTTTTTATAGGCCAAAAGAATTATTGCTCTATTTTATTTGGTTGGTTTGATCGTTGGTCGGGGCCTGATCGTTGAGGTTTTCAGGAGAAAGATTTTAAATTCAGTTCTAGATTTAACAGGGAGCCAGTGAAGAGAAGCCAGTATAGGAGAAATGTGGTCTCTCTTTCTACTTCCTCTAGTATAGAACAACAAATCGTTTATGTTGTCCACAAGCAATCGGGTATAATCCCAGCGTCTGTGAAAAGTGACCTCTGAGATAAGATTTTTATAAATAGTGAACCAAATTTATCCCCAGAAGCAAAACATTTGCTTCTGAAACACTGGTAGAGGTGGGAATCACCAGAGACCCCTCGATACTTAACTTGTGATACAAAATTACTGCCATTTTTAACATTTTGCAACATGCTGAGTATTGACAGGAAATAAATTGTTATGCATCACATTTTTTCAATCGCATGTCCCCAAAGGTAAACTTTGTCATTATATTTTGTCTAGTAAGATCAAGTCTGTTCTTCTCGCGTTAGTTTTTTAATTGCTAAAAAAAACCAGACTGACCACCACTGTCATCAGAACTGTTAAAAAGGTAACGATATCTGTGCTGCTCTTCTTCTCTGCGGGAGACGGCAGCGCTGCACAAACAGCAGGCTGCTGCTCGAGGAACCTCTGGAGCATTTAGTAGGCACTCTTTCATCTCGTGCTGATGTCAGTCTTGAGTTTGTGGGTCCGGAGTTTGCCGCCGTGTTTCTGTTGAAAAACGCAGTTATGTGCTGTGCTCCTAATGCCCGCTGTGATGCCAAATTGAGCGCGTGAGCGACACCCTTCGCTTGCAGGTATCCTGCTAACCGAGCGGCAGTGGCCACGTTGGAGGCGCCGAGTTTTTGTCTGTAATCCTCCATTCTTGTGCTGCATTTTTGCAGGAGCTCTGCAGCGCTTGCTCCAGCGTGACTTTCATGTGCTGGTCGAGTTAGACAGCAGTTGCCAGTCCTCTGTGAGATAATGAGCTGTTACTGTTGCATATGAATCAACAGCCTGTGGCGTCCACACATCGCAAGTTAACGCAGCTTCTTCTGCTGCGCTCAAAATTTTCAGTGTGTTGAGCATGTAATAAAAACACTTGTTTTTCCACAATACTGTGTGGACACAGGTCTTGTGTGTCTCCTTTTTCTCTCCTTGTTAAAAAAAATCCAAAATAGGTCCAAAAGATCTAAGTGTAGATGGTGTATTCCTTATTTCTTTCTTCGATGCATCCATCTTTGCTTTACTTCCCCTCGCGCCCTGACCTGCACCTCTGCTCACTTCCCCAGCCAAATACTGAAAGGCGCCATCTATTGGACTGAAAAGTAACAAATTCTATTATTCTAGTAGCTAAAAAGTACCTTCTTTTGCTCCTTTGTATTTTCCCCCAAGAGGTTACCACAGCAGATTAATCCTAAATGGTAATGTGGCAGAGGTTTTACACCGGATGCCCTTCCTGTCACAACCCTCCATGGTGAGAGAGGCTTGAGCCCCCACCTGGAATCAAACCAGGGATGAAAAAGCTCAATTTGCAATAAAATATTGATATTTGGTGTGCCTGTGTCGATACCACACGGCCATACAATATATCGCGAGATTGTGCTGCATCAATCCCACTCCACCCCCCACTTCACTGTATGTCTGGATCAGGTGCCTGCTTTGTAAACTTGCTAACTGTTACTGTTTGTCTTCATGTGCAGGAAAAGTTATAAGGCTGAAAATCTCCTGTTCAAAGTGGAGAAGTTGAGAGGCGAACAGGAGACTCTCAGGTAACCGCTCAGTCCTGCGGGACGCTCAGCTTTTCCTTTAGGTTTCTAGAAACATTTAGCGTGTGTCTCTGCTAGTGATAGAGTTAATGTTAGTTACAGTAACATGTCAGGATGATACATCTGCTAAATAATCTGCATCAGCCATTGAAAAGCCTTTTGTTGCAACAAAAATCCTGCTTTTTTGTAGCTGTTTGGTTTTAAACCTTTTTTTTTTTGCATTTTCCACAGCTTGTCCTCCAATCTGCAGCTCACCTTCACTGGTTTCTTCCATAAAGCCGGTAGGTTTGTTCTTATCAGCAGTCTTTTTTTAGTGTTTCCATTTACCTCAGTGTGACTGAGAGAAAGTCTTTTGTCTGTTTGTATTCAGGGAAACTGTCTCAGGACAGCGAGAATGAGCAGAACTCTGTGTCTCTGGAAGTGCTGCTGGTCAGAGTCTGCCACAAGAAGAGGAAAGTGCGTGCCACGACTTTCTTCTGTCAGTTTTGTGCAGCTTGCAGGTGTAAACGAAACAGACCTGAGTGTTTTTCTTTTTTCTGCTTGCTTCTTGCCTAGGACGTGAGCTGTCCTGTGAAGCAGGTCCCCACGGGTAAGAAGCAGGTTCCTCTGAACCCCGACACAAGTGCTGGAGTCCAGGCCAAGCTGGGCTCCTTTCCCTCCCTGCTGGTTCCCAGCAGCGAGTTCGAACCCAGCAACTCCCACATGGTCAAGTCGTACTCGCTGCTCTTCAGAGTGTCGCGGCCTGGTTATCCGCGGACGCAGATCAACGGGTTGACCAACGGAGAAATTCACCACAGCAGAGGTGAGCAGAAAACCACGCAGATGACGACCAAGGATTGTTCTGGTTTATTTCATTTGGAGCTTTGGTCACAGTCTCTGGTTTGTAATATCGCTCGACCCTGGGTCTGTGGAAACAGAGCTTGATGGGGCGAGAAAAAGCTACGGTAGGAAAATTAGACCAAAAACCATGATTAGAAACAAGCGCAGCATGCCATCAAAACTCCGTCTTCTTTTGTTCGTGATCCAGTCATGATGTGGTAAAAAGATTTCTTATTCCCTCTAAAGAAAAACAGATATGATCTGAACTGCCCAAGGTTAACTAAAAATACATGAGAAAAATAATTTTAGATGACTGAAATAAAAATAAAATCTAGACTTGTGGGGAAAATCAAAACTAACTAAAATGACATTGTGGGCTTAGGAAACTAAAATAAAAACATACAGGAAATGTCCTTAGTTCCAGTCTTTGTCAGTTGGGTTAAATTTGCTCAGTCAGTTTGTCTGATGAGGCTTTGATGCGTCTGATTATTGAGACTCCGGATGTCTACGTAATTGTGACTCATCTGTCTTCACAAAGTGTTGTGTTTGCATTGTAATTTCTGATCTAAAGATCTTCAAACTTCTCCTGACAAATACCGTCCATATTATAATGATGAAGAAAACTAAAACTAACACTGAAACTTAAAAAGCTAAACTAAAAGTAAACATTTTCAAACAAAACGAAACTAAAACGAGCAAACCCACTCTGGAAACTAACTGAAACTAAACTGAATTCAAAACAAAAACTCATAACTACATAAAAATAAAAACTAATTAGAAAATACAAAACTATAATAACTCTGGAACTGCCGTCTTGGTGAAAATTATAATTTAGGCCAGAAACTGTAATACTCATATGTTGTAAGACACTACTAAACAGGAGAGATTTTATTTGGTTTTTGCAGTAATGACAGTTGGTTATTGGAGCTTAAAAAAATAAAAGCAGCTGCACCAGTATTTGTCGGGATCCGAGGAATAACCAGGCTAGCTGTTCCAGGTGACCTGACTGCTTGAGCTGGTTTGTAGCTTACAAACATGTCAGATACACTCACTGGTTACTTTGTTAGGAATACCTGTTCAACTGCTTGTTAATTCAAATATATAATCAGCCAATGTAGATTTGGTCAAGGCAGCCAGCTAACTGAGCATCAGAATGGGGGGGAAAAAGGCGATTTAAGTGACTTTGACCGTGGCATGGTTGTCGGTACCAGATGAGCTGGTCTAAGTGTTTCACAAACTGGTGATCTACTGGGATTTTCCACACAGTCATCTTTACAGAGAATGGTCCAAAAAAGAGAAAATATCCAGCGAGCAGCAGTTCTCTGGGAGAAGATGCCTTGTTGATGCCAGAGGTCAGAGAAGAATGACCAGATGGCTTTGAGCTGAAGGGAACGCAGCAGTAACTCAAATGACCACTCGTTACAACTAAAGTACGCAGAAGAGCGTCTCTGAATGCACAACACATTGAACCTTGAAGCAGGTGGGCTACAGCAGCAGAAGACCACGCTAAGTGTCACTCCCGTCAGCTAAGAACAGGAAACTTGAGACTGCCATTCAGATAGGCTTACTGACATCGGACAATAGAAAACTGGAGCTGTGGCGACTACACGGAAAGTATGATGAGTCTTGCTTTCTACTGTGCTATTTGCATGGTAGGGTCACAAATAACGTGAAAGCATGGATCCATCTTGCCTTGTATCAAAGGTTCAGTGTGCTGGTGGTGTAATGGTGTGTGTGTAGGTGTGGGGGGGGGGTATGTTCTTGGCATACTTTGGGCCTCTTGGTACCAACTGAACATCATTTAAACACCACAGCCCACCCTGAGTTATGTTGCTGACCATGTCCATCCCTTTTATGACCACAGTGTACCGTCTTGTGATGGTTGCTTCCAGCAGGATAGCATACAATGTCACAAAGCTTAAGTCATGTCAAACTGGTTTCTGGATCTGGTTTCTTACTCAGATGGCCTCCACAGTCATCAGATCTCCGTTCAATAGAGCACGTTTTGGATGTGGTGGAATGAGTGGTTTGCGTTATGGATGTGCAGCTGACAAATCTGCAGCAGAGATGTGATGCTGTCATTTGGACCAACTTCTCTATGGAGTGTTTCCAGCACCCTGCTGAACCTATGCCATGAAGAATTAAGGCAGTTTTAAAGGCAAAAAGGGGGTCTAACTGATGAATGAGTTTATACTGAGGTCCCAGCTTGACCACAGTTTACCTGATGAAGTAAACACCAAACACCATCCGATCAGGCTTTTTCTTCAGGGTAGGGCCCATGTCTGATCCAAGTATCAGATCCACACATCCTGACTAGAAATGAAAACATGAACACGTTTTGTGGGATTAAAAATTTTTTAAACTTTGCAGTGTCTTTTTTTTTTTTTTTTTTTTTTTTTTTTTTTCAATTGTTTTTTTTTTTTTTTTTTTTTGGTTTTT